>JAKUAN010000041.1:0-96620 GCA_030674715.1 Clavispora phyllophila | reverse complement strand
GGCAGCGACGTGCGGCTGAAAAGCCCGCCCGAAAGCGTGCGCAGCGGCAGCCGCGAGAACGGCGCCTCCGTCTTCACGCTCCCGCCTGTGTCCGGCGAGTCGTAGCCATAGGCGAGGTTGCCGTAGATGTTGCTGTTGACCTCGCGGAAATTGTCGTTACTGCGGGCCGCCAGGCGCCCGAGCGCGCGCGTGAGAGAAAGGTTTTTGGAAAACGACAAAAGATGCTTGCCGCGGCCGCCGTTCTCGCCAAAGATGAACTCGTTGTTGGCGGTGCCGTGCACCTGCGACATTTCCGGCTTCTTTTTGGGCATGGGCGTGGACAGTGGGGGCGGAAGCAGAAAAGAGGGTGGTGTCGCTGGAGTTGCTGGCGCTTGCGCGCGAGTGCAGGAGCGTCGTACCCATGTGGTGGGTGTCGGTACAGGAATGGCCGGTGGTTGGGGAAGGGTGTTGCTTGGTCGCTGTGGGAAACGCCCAATGGCGATTGTCTGACTTCCGTGCTGGGCTACTTGGGGGTTCCGTTTGCGAGTCTGCTGGCGGATTCTGGGAAGTGGTGGGTGAGCTTTGGACTTGTTGGCGCATTCGCACTCCATCTCAGCCGTCACTGATTGTCTCGCACAACCACATACGATTCACACAATCACACAATGACACAATCCATCACAACCACCATTCACAATTTATAATTTACAATATAAAATTTATATTCACATGGACAATCACAATTTATAATTTACAATTTATAATTTATAATTCACAATCACAATTCACAATCACAATTCACACAACATCCACTTCAATGTACATCCTCGTAATTGCGATTCCTCTGTCCACCACCACTGGACTGGGGTATGTCCTCTGCCCATCGTATCGCTAACGCTCAAACCGCTTCAATTCACCTTAGAATGGCTCTCAAGCTCTCCACACAGTTCTGGAAGGGCTAGCGTCACAGCTCCCCAGCGCTACACTGGAACTCTTCTTCTCCCCTCGCCTCTACACCCTCGCATCGTTCTTCACAGATAAATTACGTCTATACCTAAGCGGACTTGATCTCGCCCTTGACCGCAACGGCACCCTGCTTCAACTCTCTGCCGGTCAAGTGCAACACACCGTTCTGGGTGATGCTGACAAGCACCTCCAACTTGGAGTTAGGCTTCAAGTCGGTCAACGCCAACTTCGCCAACAACTCGCCAGCAACATAAACAACCTCCTTTCTCACCTCTGGCTCGTCGTCAGAGTCGGAGTCCTCCTCCTCGTCCGAAGAAGGCTCGACCTCGATCACCGTCTCCTTGACGGTTCTTTGGCCCTCGTACAACTCAACGACAACGTCCGCAGACTCACCGTTGGTCACCTCAAACGACTTTCTGATAGGGTACGCGGTCTCCTTGACCAAAAGAGCGTGGAAAACACCCTCGGCATCCTTGATACCGATAGGAGCGCTCAAGTGCTGGGTGTTGACCACAACCGGTTGCAAAGACTCGCGGATCTCCTCCTCGTCAAAACCTTCAACCAAACCAGCTTGCAAAGCAGCACCCTTGGTCGACAACTCCTCGGGGTTGGAAGCCTTGGAGTCAAGGGAAGGAGCAACGATGGTGGTGGACTCAGGGAAGATGAGCTGCACGTTGGAAGCCAATTTGACGACATTGGCACATCCACCAGTCAACAAAACCTCGTCGACGTCCAAGGCGTCGATACCCGCCTTCTGCAACACCTGGTCCACGAACGCGGTCATGTCGCTCAATGGCTTTCTCGCCGCAAGCTCGAATCTGAGACGGTTGATGTTGGAGAGGAAGTCGTAACCCTCGGCCAAGGACTCGATGGAAAAAGAGGACGACGAGACGTTGGACAAGGTCTTCTTGGCCACGATGGACTCGGCCTTCAACTTGGCCAACGAGCGCGCGCTCTTTCTTGGGTCAGTCTTGAACTTCTTTTCGAACTCCTTAGCAAAGTATTCGGAGATGGCGTCGTCCAATTTGTCACCACCCAATTTGTGGGCGTGTGCGGTGGCAAGAATGGTCAAGATACCGCCTCTGACAGAGATCACGGCGGCATCGGATCTGATACCACCAAAGTCCGCCACAACGTAGAGCTTGTCTTGCAAAAGACGCTCCTCGCCCGAGGCAATCGAAGCAGCAGTCAAGTGCGCGAACAACGCGGCAGAAGGCTCGTTGATCAACTGCAAAACCTTGATGCCAGCGCCGGCAGCGATCTTCACCAAAAGCTCCTTTTGGTGCTCGGAGAAGTCGGTAGGCACGGTCAACACCGCGTTGTCCACAGACTTGCCCAAGTAGTCCTCCGCAGCCAACTTCAACTGCACAAAGTGTCTGGTGGCAGCCTCCTCCACAGTCACGAGCTCCTCCTTGTCGTCTTCTCTGGCAATTCTGTATGCAATTCCACCGTCTTCGGTCTTGACGGGAGTGGCGCCGGTGGCAGCCACAGAGAGATCCACGTCATCGTACTTCTTGCCGATGTAGTCTCTGAAGTTGATGATGGTGTTCTTGGCGTTTCTCACCAAAAGAGCGTTGGCTTGGGCTCCGTGGTACTCATCCACTCCGATGTACGACAACACCGAAGGAATGGAACGGTCTCCATCGGGGTTGGCAATGACGTCAACTTTTCCGTCGGCAGTGGCGACTGCGATGGAGGAAGAGGTATTTCCGAATGTGATACCGATGACACTGGACATGGCGTTTGGGGTGAAAGAGATGAGAGGAAATTTTTCTTGTGGTGCACGGGGACCGCTGTTTGTGTGCAGGAGATGTGGTCGTGGGCTTCGTTACTTGCGTTGGGGAACTTGTGTTTTCGGTGGTGGTTTCTTTCTGTCGTTGAGAGATGTTGTTTCTAGGTAATTTATGGGTTCATGCTGCTGCTTTTTCTTGTTCGGCGCTCTGGGTGTGGTGCGACTGTGAAGACTTCCATGGTGCACTTTGCGGGCTTGCACATCTGGACACCAGAAGGTAGTTATGTTTGTAGATTGTCGTTTGGAAATTGTCGTTTGGAAATTGTCGTTTGGAAATTGTCGTTTGTAAATTGTCGTTTGTAAATTGTGGTTTGTAAATTGTGGGTAGTACTATATTTCGGGGTATAATCCTCATGGTATTGCTGCTATACTGCTCAGTATGCACATGCTCATAGTAAGCTCAGTATGCTCATGGTATACTCATGTCGTAGTACGCTCAATATGCTCACAATATACTCGTAGTATGCTCACAGTATACTCATGCTCGTAGTATACTCTTAGTTTACTCGTAGTACCGCTTGTAGACACTGCTTGTGGTATAATGCTTAATCGCACGACTCATTGCATCAGATTAATCGCAAGTTGTCAAAAGATCGGAACAATAACAATTGAGTCTTGGGGGGTATTTGGCGTAAGCAATCCTTGGGAAATGTAGCCTTTAGTGTAAGTCTTTTCTTTCTATTTTCTATCCTCGACTTATTGATCCTTCTCTTTTGCGAACCTTCTCCATAAGCGTTCTCATCTTCTAATGGCCTCGTACGATTTTAACGTGGTCTAGACAAGCAAATAAAAGCTTCTCGAGCGAGAATTAGTTAAGGGGCGAACCTTATTTTTCACCTTGGCCTAGAAACTCAACTCCAGCATCATCGAATTCCTCTGGCCCCACACATATTCTAGCAACTCCATATTGGGTTTCCCTTTCTTATTTTTTCTCTGATGTCGGCCAGAGCTTGCTATTTTCTACTTCCAACCGGTACGCTTATGCGTTGTTTAACTTCCGTATGGTCAGTAACACTGAAGATCGCACATGTGCATGCGCATACGCCAACTTCAGCTCTTGAAAAAAAAAACCCTCTTTTTACCAGAAAATCCGGCTGCCGGGCCAAACACGAAACGCGGAGGGTTTGCCACCTCAAAGTGTACATTTGCCACCTCAAAGGTCGCATTTGCCACCTCAAAGGTTGCATTTGCCATCGAGGAAAATAAAGTATCTCCGTGGTTATAATCCCTCCTCAGACCAGGTAGTTATCGCCGCTCGCGTGGCTCCGGTTCCGTCGTTATAGGCAGTGTCCTGCAACAAAGTTCTCGATTCTGCAGATAGCAGCAGAGGAGGGTGCATATTGCTGCTGACACCTTCTCCGCCGGAGCTAGGCCTGCGAAAACCGACGGTGTTATCTTCGGTGTGCAGGCTCTTTTCCCGTTAACCCCATTTTAAATCCTTCTCCGCAGACTCCACTTACGACCCCCGCCTCAGTGCTCTAAATCTTCCCGTGTATAAATCTCACTGGTTCTGTTTCCATTTTCCCATCTTCCACTCAACTCTTATCCATCAATTCTCCTCCTCAATGTCTATCCAACCAGTTCATATTTCCGGCAATGTCGGTTTTGGTACCATGTCTATGACTTGGGTCGCTCAACCAAAGCCATTTGACGAATCTCATGCTACGATCAAGTATGCTTTGGACCATCACAATATCCGTTTTCTCAATGGCGGTGAATTCTACGGCCCTGACTCGATCAACTTGAAGCTTTTGGGAGAGTTTTGGACCAAGTATGGTAAGGAATATCCCGATTTGGTTATCTCCATTAAGGGAGGCATCAACATTGCCACCTTCACTCCAGATGGAAGCAAGGAGTCAATTGAACGGTCAGTGAAGAATATTACGAGCTTCTTCCCCAAGGAAAAGTCCCAGAGACCAATTCTTATTTTCGAGGTTGCTAGAGTCGATCTTTCCGTGCCTTACGAAGAGACCATTGGCTATATTTATGATCATGTGAAGGCTGGAGATATTGATGGAATTTCTCTTTCGGAAGTGGGTGTTAATTCGATTAACAAGGCATTGTCCGTGGCGCCTATTTCTTGTGTTGAGGTGGAGGTTTCCCTTATGTGCCAAGATATCTTTGAAAATGGTGTTTTGAAGGTTCTTTCGGAACACCAGATTCCAATCGTGGCGTACTCGCCATTGTGCAGAGGTTTCTTGACTGACCTGACTGCGGAAGATCTTGATGCCTTCTTCAAGTTGTGCCAGTCCCCTAATGACGTAAGAGGTCACTTGGATCGTTTTTCGAAGGAGAACTTCTCTCACAACCTGAAGGTGGTTACCAAGTTGTATGAGTTTGCCCACTCGAAGAATATGTCGTTGGAAGCTTTGGCCTTATCGTGGATTGTGAGTGTTGGTGAACAAGAAGACTATGATGGCTTGGCCAAGGTTTGCAAGATTTTCCCAATTCCAAGTGGCTCTACCCCAGAAAAGATTGACAAGAACTTAGGAAGCATTGTCAAATTGTCCAGAGAGGACTTGACTGCCATCAAGGCCATTACGGATGCGAACGAGATTCGCGGCTATAGATACAACGCTGCTATGAAGCACTTAGACTTTGCTTAAGTTGTGAAGTATGCTTAAGAAGCGCACGAGTTAGAAGTTCGCTACTGATCAATATTGTGTTTAGAAAATCGACTTTTCAAGTTTCGGATTGATGTAGATAAGATGTTGAAACAATACTGGCTGGAAGACGACAAAAAAAAATGGACGAGTCAGGACTCGAACATTGAATCACTAAATCAATACGAGCTAGGAGTCGACAAAAAAATGGACGAGTCAGGAGTCGAACCCGAGACCTTTCGCATGCTAAGCGAACGCGCTACCAACTACGCCACACGCCCTTAATTGAAATGCAAAAATTCGCTAAACTAACTAACTATGTTTTTGATGTATTAGATTCTTTGCGTATGCAACCTTTCTCCTTTTGGAAGTTCTCTCCAGGTCTACAGGTTTTGATTTTGTGGCATCACTTCCTTCTTCTTTGTAAACACGATTGCGCTGGTATTTGCAATCTTTTGTCGTCGTTTTGTAACTAGCCATCTTTGTCGATTTGTGTTTGTGATTCACAACCAACTCATAATACAAATTTTAATTAAATTTTATTCAGCCTCATTTAAGATAGTACAGAAGTAAATGACGGATACAATCTTGGAAGCCACTCCAACGGTGGGCGTATTCGGTACCCTCAGACTTTGGAGAAGACTGATCAAGCACTACAATTTGGTGGGCCAGATTACCTTTAGCGAAGAACCGAAAGTTTGCAAAGTAAAAGATATTTATTTTTCGCCAGAAAAGTTTGTGACTAAGTTGAATAATATCAAAAGGCAATTTGCTCGCTTGATCAAGGACTACCCCACCCCTCCAGACTGTCTAAACATACCGACCCGGCGTCTTATGGAAGACAAGCACATACAAAAACAGATGGACCTCTTGGACAATATCCATCAGCTTAATATAGATCTCAAGCCTTATTATGAGGAGGTGCTACTGTTGACAAGGGAAATGCGAGAGGAAGGCATTGAGATTGAAAAGGTTTTTAGGAACAACGAATGGGCAGTTGAGATAGGCCACCTGATGTTCACTCAAGTCACTGCTGTATGCGAAAACAATATTGCTGAAGATGGCCTTTTCTTATCTCGATATAGATTCGACCATGCTATCGAAAGACATGCAAGGCATATGAAAGAGGTGAACCAGTGGAAAACTATCATGGCTCTACGCAAGGAAAGACTAGAATCTCTAGTCGCATTTCACACCTTCAGCAAGAGTTTAAGGGGGGTTTTGGATCTAAACAAGGAGTATGTGTGTCAGCTTGCCGTCAGAGAATGCGGAACCTGCTACGAGATTAGACTGCAAGGGACGCCAACGTACAGATGTGAACATGATGATGAGTTCACCTTTAGTAAGAGGCTACAGAAAGTCATAGAATCCTTTGATATCATACCTTCCAGCGACTGCCTACTAGGCGATTTCGGGAAATTAGCCCAGGAATTGAAACTGCGGGCGGCCGATATTGAGAGCATACAAGTGGTTTTGGATTCAGATTACAAAAAATACCTATTGCCCCTTCAGATTGGTTTACACGGCAAGATTAAAAAGAGGGAAGAAATATTGGAAGCTCAACTTGAGAAAATCACATCTCGGCTGCTGGCAATATGAGAGCGTGGTCGTTGACGGAAATTTTGCAGTAACATACATCGTGGATTTACTGTGAAGTGTGTGCGACTGGTGCGCATCTTTTTTCTACTCATCTCTAGGTCATCGCGACTACTCCAACTTGGTTCAGCAATGAGATTTTTCGTGTCTGCGGACGAAACTGGTAATATCAAGGAAGTCGTCTGTGCCAAGGGTACTGACACTTCTGTGAAAGACGGCCAGAAACCGGAATTGGTGCAAAATATCCTTCAGAAAGATGACTTCACCACTGTCAAGAGCAGAGTCGTGAACATGACCATTTACCAGGAAAAATACATAATCGTGACCCGTATGGGCGGATATGTTGGCATCTATGAGCTATTCGGATCTTCTGAAATTCCTGAAGAAAACTATAAGTTGTTGCACTCCTATAAACTACCTGTTGCGCCAGAAGACAAGCCTATCTCGTTGATCAAGGTTGAGAAGTCCGACTTCATCATTACAGCTTTCGAGTCGAGCATAGCATTCATAATATACTTAAACGGGGGAAAGTTTGACTTTGAGCCATTGGCGGTGACGATTCCTTCTAGAGTTGAGAACAAGCAGCTCCCACTTAGTGTGCTAGTGGCCAACCCATACGAAGCGGGAGTTTTTGCATGCGGAGGAAAAGAAAACGACCTTCAGGTGTTTAGGCTTTTCGATAAAAAGAAGAAGTTCAAGAAAGACGACTTCAAGAATGGCAAGGCGTGGGAGCCCAAGGTTTTGTTCAAGGCAGAGAATGTCGAGCCAGACCATCTTGATTTGACGGTTCCTATCTGGATCTCGGGAATTTTGTTCATGAAGGATGCTCCCAAGAAGGGATACCGGTTGGTAACCTCTACCAGATACGGCCATATCCGCAAGTACAATACTGTGGAGGACGAGGAGCCCACTGAATCCTACAAGGTGTGTGAGAAGGCTATCTTGACGCTCAACTTTGCCACAGAGGAACAGGATGAGATTCTCATTTCTGACATTCACACTTTTGTTGCCCGCCTATCATTGGTGAAGATCGACAGCAAGGCGCACAAGATCATTTCTGCGTCTGCCGGTACGTTTTACAAGCCTAGTTTGAAGTTGCTCGGGAAGTATTCTGAAGGAGGCAACACCGGTGCCATTCACGGTGTGGATGTGTCGCTTTCAACTGGACTTGTTGCACTTGGTGGGCTTGACCGGTACTTGCGTGTGTTCAACATCAAGACCCGTGCGTTGGTGCTGAAGGTGTACTTGGGCACGCAAGTGGGCAGTCTCAGCATTCTTGACGACAAGGATGGAGACGAGGAAGAAGAAGAGACGGAGGAGGCGAAGCGGATTGCAGAGCAACAGGATGAGGAGAATTTCTGGGACGAGCTTGATGCCGAGAAGCCTACGATCCAGAAGAAAAAGAGAAGAATCTAGGTAGATGAAAGGGAGGTGACTTCAAGAAATTACTGTAGAATGACAGATATATGGTGGGGGTCGGCGAGGCGTGTCTTGAGTCCAGATGTGCGCATAGGACACGATGCCAGGGCATTCATTCAGGCGAAGCGCACGAGGTGGTTGTAATAGCTAGTAAGGGTGAGACCGCTGGAGTTGGCGTATCGGGATGGGCATGATCGTATAGTTAGCCCTGTTTGGGGTAATGGTTGGAGCAGAGGACCTCGGCACGGAAAATGGAGATTGGAGTAGTGGGGATCAGACCAATCAAGCCAGGCGAACCACGCCAACACCGCCGGGTCCCAGCGTCAAGCTTCCTTACCTTCACTCCGGCTCCGCCGCACGCAGGTCCACCCGGTTCGAAGTGTTGATCTCGCTCATGCACTGCCACTCGTTCATGTAGTTGCACTTCCACAAGCGCACCTTGCCGTCGTCGCCCGCGGACGAGAGAATGGTGCCCGTGGGATTCCACTGCACCCTCCACACCTCCTGGCGGTGGTCGTTGAGCTGGGCCACCACCTCGATGTTCAAGTTCCCGTCGGACTCCACCGCCTTGAAGATGCGGATGTAGCCGTCCTTGCACCCCGTGGCAATAAGGTGGTAGCTGCGCCCCATTGACGGGGCCCACGACACCGAGCGGATGAGCCCGTTGTGTTCCGGCAAGTTGCAGAGCTTGACGTAGGTTGTCTTGCGCTCGTCGCCGTCGCCGGCGTCGGTGGTCTCGGACGAGTAGATGAAGCCCTGGTCCAACGCAATCACGGCAAACATCTCGGCGGCACAGAACTTGGCCGGGCACCACTCGATGCAGAAGCTGGACTGGAGGCTCTTGGCCGGGAGCTGCAGCGTCAACACCGAGATCTCCGCGGTCAAGCTCCACGCGCTCAAGTCCGCCGGCTCCTCCGACTGGTACACGCGCACAATGCCGTCGGAGCCGACACACGCGAGCTTGAGGCCTAGGTGCGGCGGCGCAAACTGCACGTCATAGATGGGGCCAAACAGCTCCACCGCCAACGTGGCCAACTTGCTCCACCGGCGCCCGGAGCCGTGGAGTTCGTCCGCCACCTCCTGCCACACCTTGACGGTGCGGTCGTACAGGCACAGGGCGAGAAGCTGCGCCAGCGAGAATTCGGGGTGCGCCCACAGCACCTTGACCACCAGCAGGTTGTGGGCTTTCCACAGGTCGTTGAGCACCCACGTGGAGGACGCGGGGTCCAAGTCGAACACTTTGATGTGGTGGTCGGACGACGCGGTGGCCACGTGCCGCCCGTAGAAGTCGTACTTGATGTCGTGCACGAGCTCGTCGTGGCCGGTGTGAAAGAGGCGCATGGTGAGTGGGTGCGACAAACAGGTGTGGTGCAATGTCGCGGCGCAATGTCGTGGGCGGCGTTGATGGAGTATCTGGGGTGCGCCTCGGTTTACGGAGCGGTGGGTGCGCACTGGGTGGTAGAAGGCTGGTTTTCGCGATCGTGCTGGTTTTCGCGATTGGAACAGTTCCGCGATCGTGGGAACAGTTGCGCGATCGTGGAAACAGTTCCGCAATCGTGGAAACAGTTCCTGGGTCGTTCCTGGTCATGGAAACGTGCGCTCCGCGTGTCGCCCCGGGCCAGAAAATACATTCTTCTACGTAGCAAAGAGCTGGCGCTGACCCCTGTCTCTGGCAGGCGGCACCCTTCTCCCCATCTGCTCCCACGTGCACCTTTTAGTCCGCACCTCTCTCTAGTCTCACATACACTACAACGCGCACCTCTGCCGTACTAACTCCTACTCCATCTTCGGTACCATGCGAGGCGTTCTAGAGGCCTCGGCCGTTATCGCCGCCCTAGCGCTTGCTCGCTTCAACAACCCGCTTCAGACCGCCGCCGCGTTCGGTCTTCTCGGCTACGCCGCCACCTCCTACCTTGTGCCGAGGTTGGGCCCCAGCTTTGTCCGAGTGGGCCTTTCCGGTAGAGATTTGCTGAAACCGCCTCCGGTGGAGCCCATTCCCGAGTCAATGGGCGTGGTGCCGGCCGTCACCTACATCGGCTTGCTCGTGATGATCATCCCGTTTGTGTTCTTCAAGTACCTTGTGTCGTTTCTGGCGCTTTCCGACGACAGCGACATGCTGGTCAATTACAACGCCCAGTACCGCGCAGTGGAGCACAACAACTTGTTCCCCCACAACAAGTTGGCCGAGTTCTTGAGCGGCGCGTTGTGTCTTCTCAGCACCGTGTTGTTGGGTTTCTTTGACGACTTGTTTGACATTCGCTGGCGCCACAAGTTCTTCTTGCCTGCGGTGGCGTCGTTGCCGCTCCTCATTGTCTACTACGTGGACTTTAGTGTCACCTCCATTGTGGTGCCGTCCTTTGTCACCGCTCTTCCGTTGGGCAACTCTGCAGTCGAGCTTCTACGCATTGTAGTCCGCGGGGCCAACAGGTTGGTCACAACAGCCACGGGACTCAAGTTCACCACCTTGGCCTCCGACTACGTGCTGACAATCGACCCCAAGTTGCTCGACTTGGGCATTTTCTACTACGCCTACATGTCGGCGTTGTCGATCTTTGCCCCCAACTCCATCAACATCTTAGCCGGCGTCAACGGTCTCGAGGTGGGCCAGTCCATCGTCCTCGGCCTCATTTTCTTGGTCAATGACTTGTGCTATTTGCTCACACCTTCAGTTTCGCCGGCGGCCCACGACTCTCACATGCTCTCTTCCATCTTCATCATCCCGTTCTTGGGGGTTTCTTTGGGCTTGTTTCAGTACAACTTCTACCCGGCCCAGGTGTTCGTGGGTGACACCTACTGCTACTTCAGCGGCATGGTCTTTGCCGTGGTAGGAATCTTGGGCCACTTCTCCAAGACCTTGCTTATCTTCTTGTTGCCGCAGATCGTCAACTTCGTCTACTCGGTGCCACAGCTCTTCAACATCGTACCATGTCCCCGCCACAGAATGCCCAAGTTCGACGTCAAGGACGGCTTAATGTACCCCAGTTTTGGCGAGCTTAAGAGCTCCTACCGTGTAGGAGCGGCCCTAGTGTCAGTGTTAGCTGCGCTCCGGTTGATCGAGGTCAAGCGCGACACAAACAATGTCATCACCCATTTCTCCAACATGACCATCATCAACTTGACGCTAGTGTGGCTCGGGCCGTTGCGCGAAGACCACTTGTGCCTAGTGATTCTTGCGTTCCAGCTTGTGGTGGGTTTGCTCATGATCGTTGCCCGTCACACGGTGGGACCGTGGTTGTTCGGCTACGACAACTTGTCTTGGGGAGTCAAATAATTTCATTAATAGACATATATCACATTCATACTAGTACCGCTGCACTCGCAGCCTGTGGCTGTGCCACGATTGCGTCTCGAAACTCTCACGCCGGCTATATTCTTTAATCTTCATCTCTACCAATAATTCCCTCTCGGTTTCACTAAGAACCAACGGGCTTTTCTTCCCAATTGCATTTTTCTCCTCCTCCTCTTTCTCCATTGCCTGCTGGATTTTCTGCCCTAGCGCATATAATTTCTCCATAAACTGGACCTGATTATGTGTTCGCAATCCCATCATGATTTCATTGCGGTACATGTGGGTAAACATTCTAGACACTGTGCTTGTAGAATATAATGAGGACGCGTGTACGTCATTGATGCCATCTATTAGCTTCTCGATTTGTATTTGGAATTCTACAAAGTCTAATTCCGGAATTTTTTGTGTTTGCATTTTACGCTCTCTGGTCTACGTTTGTACATTCGGGTAAAAAAGAGTGCAAAAACGCACAAAATGTAAATCGTTGCGATCACAACTGTTCTAAATTACACATTAAAAAATACATATTTTTCTTTTGAGATTCAAAATTTAATATGGAACACTCGTGGAACAGCTACACATGTGTAGGATGTCTCAGATTACTATAAAAAGAGATGGGTTATGTTCTAGTGTTAAAGGACATGCAGAATATTACAACGGTTAAGTATTTCCTGTACATGACCCATCTTTGCAAGTGGCCATCGGCACGTGACACACGATGGATTTTTTTTTCTCCGGTGCGAAGCTCATCTAAGCTGAAAAGAATAATCTTCATCGAATCAACCTCCAGGCAAGGCTACAAACACAATTCACTATGGATATTTCCAAGCCTGTTGGGTCGGAGATTACTTCGGTAGATTTCGGTGTTCTATCGACTGATGAAATCCGGAAGTTGTCTGCTAAGCAAATCACAAATCCAATCGTTTTCGACAACTTAGGCCATACTGTCAGCAATGGTTTGTATGACTTGGCTTTGGGTGCTTTCCTCAGAAATTTGTGTACCACCTGTGGTCTCGATGAGAAATTCTGCCCGGGCCATCAAGGTCACATCGAGTTGCCTGTACCAGTGTACAACCCATTGTTTTTCAACCAGATGTACACTTTCTTGAGATCGTCTTGTCTCTACTGTCACCACTTCAAGTTGAACCAATTGGAGATCCACAACTACATCTGCAAGTTGCGTTTGATCCAATATGGTTTGCTTTTGGAGTGCCAAGAGTTGGAGGTGATGTCTGTCAACGACGGCTCTTCCAGAGACGATGATGAAGATGGTGGATCCTCGAGCGGAAACGCCAAGGACCCTCAGTTTAAGAACCTGGTGATGAAGAAGAGAGAGCAGTTTGTTGAATCCGCTATTGAAGTCGCTATCAGCGAAGGCAGAACCTCTCACACCGGATTGGTTACCGAAACCGTCGGTGAAGAGAGAAAGCAAATTGTCCAAGAGTTCTACAGAAGATTGCTCTCTAGATCCAAGTGTGAAAACTGTGGCATGTTCTCGCCTACCTACAGAAAGGACGGGTTCACCAAGATTTTCGAGAACTCTTTGAGAGAAAAGCAAATCTCCAGCAACAGAGTCAAGGGCTTGGTTCGTCCTGACGTTCTCAGAAAGAGCGGCTCTTCTCAATCTGATGCATCCGAGAAGATCCCATCTATCAAGCTGAAGTCTGGTTCTAAGTACGTTTTGTCTACTGAGATCAAGAACGTGTTGAAGAAAGTTTTCGAGAACGAGCAAGCCATCATGCAAAAGCTCTTCCATTCCAGACCTCAAAATAAGGCTCGTGTCAACTCCGATATGTTTTTCATTCAGGCCTTGATTGTCCCTGCCACCAGATTTAGATTGCCTTCTAAATTGGGTGACGAGATCCACGAGAACTCTCAGAATGAGCTCTTGTCTAACATCTTGAAGACTTCCCTTCTCATTAGAGACTTGAACGATCAAATTTCCGGTATGTTCTCCAAGGAAAAGACTTCGAGTGTGGAGGAACGTAAAATCTTATTCAACAGATTGATGAACGCATTTGTCACCATCCAGAACGATGTCAACGCCTTCATTGATTCCACCAAGAACCAAAACGCTCCTGCCGGTAAGATGCCAATTCCAGGTATCAAGCAGGCATTGGAAAAGAAGGAAGGTTTGTTCCGTAAGCACATGATGGGTAAGAGAGTTAACTACGCTGCCCGTTCGGTTATTTCGCCCGACCCCAACTTGGAAACAAACGAAATTGGTGTTCCTCCGGTGTTTGCGGTCAAGTTGACTTACCCTGAGCCTGTCACCGCCTACAACGTTTCTGAATTGAGACAAGCGGTCATCAATGGTCCTGACAAGTGGCCTGGTGCTATTCAAGTACAAAACGAAGATGGCTCCATGGTTTCTTTAATCGGAATGACTCTCGAACAACGTAAGGCTATCGCTAATCAGTTGTTGACTCCATCCAACGGTGCTACTGTCATCAACAAGAAGGTGCACAGACATATCAAGAACAAGGATGTGGTTGTGATGAACCGTCAACCAACTTTGCACAAAGCCTCGATGATGGGTCATAAGGTCAGAGTTTTACCAGGTGAAAAGACATTGAGATTGCACTACGCCAACACCGGTGCTTACAACGCCGATTTCGATGGTGATGAAATGAACATGCACTTCCCTCAAAATGAAAATGCCAAGGCCGAGGCTCTTAACTTGGCCAACACCGACTCGCAATACTTGACCCCAACCTCCGGTTCTCCTTTGAGAGGTTTGATTCAAGATCACATTTCTGCAGGTGTGTGGTTGACCAGCAAGGACAGCTTCTTTACCAGAGAAAAATACCAGCAATTAATTTACGGCTGTATCCGTCCTGAAGATGGCCACACCAACGGCGCTACCAAGATCCTCACTGTTCCTCCTACTGTGTTCAAGCCAGAGCCTTTGTGGACTGGTAAGCAAGTGATTACTACTATCTTGTTGAACATCAAGCCCAAGGGTGTTCCTGGTATCAACTTGGTCTCGAAGAACAAGGTCAAGGATGACTATTGGGGTAAGGGCTCTAAGGAAAACGAGGTGTTGTTCCGTAATGGTGAATTATTGAGCGGTATTTTGGACAAGTCCCAATATGGTGCTTCTGCTTATGGTATTGTTCACTCTTTGCATGAGGTTTATGGCCCAGACACCGCCAGTAAGGCTTTGTCTGTTTTGGGCAGACTTTTCACCAATTACATCATGATGACTGCATTCACCTGTGGTATGGATGACTTGAGATTGACTGACGAAGGTAACTCCTGGAGAAACGAGATCTTGAAGCAATCCGTTGACATTGGCAGAGCTGCTGCTTGTGAGGTGACCAACTTGGAAGCCGAAACTTCTAGCGATGACAAGGAGTTGTTGAAGCGTTTGGAAGAAATCTTGAGAGATGACAACAAGTCTGGTATTTTGGATGCTATTACCCAGTCCAAGGTCAACGCCATTACTTCTCAAGTTGTCAACAAGTGTGTTCCTGAGGGAACCATGAAGAGATTCCCTTACAACTCCATGCAAGCTATGGCTTTGTCTGGTGCCAAGGGTTCTGGTGTCAATGTGTCTCAAATTATGTGTCTTTTGGGTCAACAAGCCTTGGAAGGTAGAAGAGTGCCAGTGATGGTCAGTGGTAAAACATTGCCTTCTTTCAAGCCTTATGAAACCGATGCTAGAGCCGGTGGTTACATTAAGGGCCGTTTCTACTCCGGTATTAGACCACAAGAATACTACTTCCATTGTATGGCAGGTAGAGAAGGTTTGATTGATACCGCCGTCAAGACTTCCAGATCTGGTTACTTGCAACGTTGTTTGACCAAGCAATTGGAAGGTATCCACGTCTCGTACGATAACTCGGTTAGAGATGGTGACGGATCCTTGCTTCAATTCTTGTACGGAGGTGACGCTGTTGACACCACCAAGCAATCGCATATGAACCAATACAAGTTCTGCTTGGACAACTACGACGCTTTGTTGACTAAGTACAACCCTGGTGATTTGACCGAGCATTTGGACACTGAAACCGCCTTGTCTTACAGCAAGAAGGTTCGCAAGAACTTCAAGAAGCAAAAGGACTTACCACATTACGAGCAAACCGCCAAGTACGACCCTGTCTTGTCTGTGTACAACCCAGCCAAATACTTGGGTTCTGTTTCTGAGAACTTCCAAGACAAGCTCGATGAATTCGTCAAGCAAAACGCTTCTATGTTCACTAAGCACCTGAGCGAGGGTGTCAGCGAAAAGAAATTTAGAGCATTGATGCAATTGAAGTACATGAGATCTTTGATCCACCCCGGTGAATCTGTCGGCATTATTGCCGCGCAGTCTATTGGTGAACCTTCGACTCAAATGACGTTGAACACATTCCACTTTGCTGGTCACGGTGCTGCCAATGTCACATTGGGTATTCCAAGAATGAGAGAAATTATTATGACGGCCTCCGCCTCTATTAAGACGCCTCAAATGACTTTGCCTATCTTGGATGATGTCAACGATGAGATGGCTGACTCCTTCTGTAAGTCCGTGGGTAAGGTTTGTTTGAGTGAATTCATTGACAAGGTCGTGGTTACTGAAACTACTGGTATCGAAGAAGGTACCCAATCGAGCTTCAGATCTTACAAGGTCAAGCTTGTCTTCTTCACCAAGAAGGAATACGAAGAAGAATACGATATTGCTCAAGAGCAATTGCAAAATACCGTTGCTACGAAATTCTTGAGCAAGTTGGAGTTGGCTATTACTAAGGAAATGAAGAAGCTGACCAGATCTGACAGCTTGCCTACCATTGGTAAGGCTCTTCCAAGATCCCAAACCGATGCTGCTTTGGTCACTAACAAGAGTCTTGAGAGCGAAGGCGGCGAAGACGGAGATGCATCTGACGACAAGCTCAAGGCTAACACCAAGCAGGCTGTTTCCTACGACGGTCCAGATGACGAGGAGGTCGAAAGCATGAGAAAGGCCGAGGAGACCTCTGACGAGGAGATGGAGGAATCCGGATCCGACTCTGGCTCCGACTCCGAATCTGAGTCAGATGACGACAACATGGTCATGGATGAAGCCAAGGAGAAGAAGCCTAAGACTTTGTCTAAGACCGCTAAGGACAGACAGGCCGATGTCGTGTCGTCTCATCACTTTGTCAAGAAGTACGATTTCGATGACGAGAATGGTGAATGGTGTGAGTTCGAGATCGAGCTTCTCGGTGATGTGCAAAAGTTGTTGATGGTGAACATCATTGAAGAGTTGTGTCGTCTCGTTGTGGTCAGAGAAATCAAGAACATCGGTAGATGTCTCCGCCCTCAACCAGAAAACGGCAAGAGAGTGTTGACCACCGAAGGTGTTAACTTCAAGGCCATGTGGGAGCAGGATGACTTCATCGATGTCAATGGTGTCCGCTCTAACGATATCAGTGCCGTGTTGAGAACCTACGGTGTTGAGGCCGCCAGAAACACCATTGTTAATGAAATCAACAACGTGTTTTCCACATACGCCATTTCCGTGTCTACTCGTCATTTGGATTTGATTGCCGACATGATGACCAGAGAAGGTACATACCTTGCGTTCAACAGACAGGGTATTGACTCGTCCACTTCTGCGTTCAAGAAGATGTCTTACGAGACCACCTGTCAATTCTTGACCAAGGCTGTCTTGGATGGTGACAGAGAGGACTTGGAATCTCCTTCGGCCAGAATTGTGTTGGGTAAGTTGTCGAATGTTGGTACGGGTTCGTTTGACATCATGGCCAAGATGCCTACCTTGGCCTAAGGCATATTGCATATTTGATTAAGTACTTTTTTATTTTGTATCTAGAGACTATTGTTATCGCTAGCGTAGATTGGTTTTCTCTCAGACATTGAAGGCAGCAATCAAGAATGAGGACACGAACAGGATCTTGAAGCTGGGCTTATTAAAGAAAAGCGACTTCAAATCCCATTGTCTGTTTCCGATATTCACCACCAGTCTCCAAGGGATGGTGATAATCCCCCTGTTTTCCAAAAATTGCAATAGCAAATAACTTGAAAGAGACAAGAACACAATTGCGGTGGACAATTTCCCAATGACAATTCCCAAAAAGAGGCCAGTCACAGATCCGATACACAATTCGTTATAATCAAGCTTTTTGCTTACTTTTTGTAGGGGCTTTGTTTCGATCCGTGGAGCGGAGAACGAATTGGGTTGAGAGAGAGCAACTGCATCGTTAAAGACCATAGATGGTCTCAAGAGAACACTGGAGCCAAGCAAGACTGGAACAGCCTTGAGGGAATGTCTGAATACTGCGGGTCTTAAAAAAGAGGTAAACATGACGGACTGGATTTTTTAATGGCGAGATTAAAGCTGAAATTGACTAACCCCACCAATATCACCATTTTGGGCTATACGATAATTTGGGTATAGGTTGCTGTGACCGCGCACGTGATCCATATACACCCTCTGTGCCACACTCTCAGGCGGAATATCGCTTTACCGGTCTACCAACTAAGCCTCTGTGTTCTACAATACATATAGTCGACACAAACTCTGGGCCAGTAAACCTATTACTCGTGAACTAAGTGGTGTACCCTAATGAAATGGGCCAACTATCACAAAAATACTTTATTTACCAAGCGAAACTCTAGTACCTTTGTAACAAAGGTGCCAATACCGGAGGGCATGGATGCTGCGGCCAGTGAAACCATCACACTGAATTCAGCAAGATTGGCTCTCTCGGAAGGAGTGCAGAAACCTGTATGGCTTGCGATTTGTTGTGTTTCGCACGCCCCCAAGAAAGGTGCTTAGGCGCTAAATACCGGCGGGAGCCTGTCCTGCATTTGCACCCAGACACGGACTGCACAGTAGTAGCACCGCACGCTGGCAACAGCATAACTGCATAATCTCCAAGGTGGTCTCTGCATATACATCACGTAGGTTGAAAGCCCTTTCCGGTAATGAGCACACGGCAATTCTAACGCTTCGGAAAGGGTTCTGCATGTGTGCCTCTTACATAAGCGAATAATATATAACTAACGAGGCTTCCCCCCGCCAGCCCGCCTCTCAAGACCTGGCAGTTCCTTCCAAATAGGGAAAGAGTTTTTTTTCAACTGATTTTTTTGCCTTTGATATTATCGGGGTGAAGCCGTCAGATTTTTCTTGTCGGAGGGTGCAGAGGCTTCTTCGCATCAGGGACTCTAAAGCGACCGCTTCTTTTTTTCCCCAAAGAGCATCGTTCTTACGCTTTCAGCCTGCACATTAAAACGGTGCATCCGACTTACGGACCCGTA
Source organism: Clavispora phyllophila (assembly GCA_030674715.1). NCBI lineage: Eukaryota > Fungi > Ascomycota > Pichiomycetes > Serinales > Metschnikowiaceae > Clavispora > Clavispora phyllophila. The sequence goes on along the minus strand of JAKUAN010000041.1, from coordinate 77,734 downwards.
CACCACCGATAGGCCCAGGCCTCTTATTCAACATAATGGTGGCTCATGCGCTTCAGCAGCAGGTTCAATTGGCTCCGGAAGTTTTCGTGGCTGGCTATGATATTTTACTCGATCGGAAGTTTTTGGACTCGGCCAATATTAAGGTGATAGTGAATTGTGGTCTTACAGACCAGTTTCTCCAATTTCTTGATTTGCAACAACCGACAATATCCACGGATGTGATTGTTCTCAATTTGGACCCAAACATATCGCAGCAAGAACCAGCGTTCAAAGAGTTTCACTTGCGGTTTAATCGGATTTTGCAAAATTATTTGGCGTTTTTCTACAGCTACAACGAAAACGTCAACTACTTCATCAATTCAAATTATCAAAATGCCAGCCTTTCCTTTGAATCCCCTACGATGAATGGTATGCCCATCATAAAGCTGTTGTTCAACATCAATAGACTCCTCAAACTTATCAAAAATGTCAATACATCGGTGGGGGTTTTGTTTGTGTCCAAGTACTATGGTCACGAGCACTACTCAAATGGTGTCTTATATGCGTTAGCGATTCTGTATCTCATGGACCACTACAACTACAATTTTGAATCTTGCTACCGATACATTTCATCATCTTTACCTCAAAAAGAGGAAAATGGCCCCAAAACGCCCAACAATGGCCCACAGTTGTTCAACTTCAACCACTATGAAGATGTCCTCCTCATCGATAGCTTAAAAAAGTTCTACGGAGAAAACAGGAAAATAAAAGAGGAAGAGGCGGGGGTAATGACAAAAAATGTCAAATTAAAAAGATCTATCGATAATCTCACGACAACCACTACTCACGCTGCTAAGCGTTTCGCATGAAGAATATAGAAAAATAAACATTCTAAGAAACAAACGATGCAATGCGATGCAAAAGGCTAGAATATTTAGGGAACTCGGCGCACCAGTAGGAATATGGCAGGACCCCATCTGTAGCTCCTTTATTATTACAGTGAAGGACTAATGAATATGAGTTAAGAATATGTACAATTGGACTCTGTGACCTCTCCATGCCTCTTAGTTCTCAGGGACCTTTAAACCAACCATGTTGGCAGTTCTTCTGATATTATCCAGCTGGGTCATGGTCAAACCAGGGTTGTACCTTTCAAGAAGCTCGTTATAAACCCGTTGGTTCTTCAAGTAAGTCACCACATTCTGTAAGTTCTTGATATCGTTCTCAGAGTCAACAAGCTCACGTGCCTTGGAAGAATCTAATGGAGGGTATTCAATATGGCCCGACTCAAGTTGCTTGAGTTGGAGTTCCACCTCGTTGGTGGGCTTTCTGTTCCGAATGAGTTGTAATTTTTCATATGAAAGTCTCGCCTTGGTCTTCTCTGCATCTCTCTTCCAGCTAGCAGCAAAGGACTTGCGGTGAGCAACCGTAAGCTCCTTCTGGAGTTCCTTTAGAAGTTTCTTGATCATTGCCTGTGAAGCGTGTTCCTGAAGTGGTTTCTTCTCTTGCGTTTTGTCGATTCTGCACGTGACTACAAACGTGACCAAGTAGTAAAGGAGGCTCGGAAATCGCTGGCTGCTGCTAAAACTTCATACGTTTTCCATTGCTAAGGTCTCTAGTACTACTTTTCTATTTGGGCTGGGTGGTTTACTTGCAGTTCTGGCATTGCCTGAACATTTTATCTCTTCTCGGAAGAGTTCGAGGGGTAGGTAGATCATCCGGCCCACATGCAGGTGATTATATAGCCTGGTAACCAATCCGATCGCGTATATGAGAGCTATTTCTCATCAAAAGCAATTAAATCTTATCAAATTTGATGATATTAGAAAAGGAAAAGAATCGGAAAGTTCCAATTTGTCATCAGATTGAGCTGTGGTCGTATAAGACTGTAAGCATGTCTACTTAAGCCAGAGGCAACAAGAGGGCTCGGAGTTTTTTCCTTGTGCATCTCGACCAATGAAAATGGATCTCGGGGCCGAGTAAAAAAAGTGCGATTTTTTCCACCTCCAGACATTTATGGAGAGGGAGAACACGCGCAAAAGTTCACTTTTAGACTCGATTCACCCCAATTCTTCTTCCATTGTTGAACATGTTCAGACCAGCTGTTAGAAACGTACGTAATTCCATCCGGTTTTCCACTTTCAATTTTCATTCCGCTTCCCAATCATCTTTCAATCGTTACCTTTACCTCCTGGTTTAGGCTATCCAAGGATGTCCATATTTCCATGATTTTGAACCTCAATTCTGCTCATGGGCCCGGTCAGAGATGAATCGGATGCATTTCGATGTATTTAATCTATCTGCTTATGTTGAGGCTAGTCTCAAGATTCTTGCCGGAAGCCCCGGCCCACGCTCAAAAACCCTTCTCTCCTAATTGAGGGTCAATTGAGGGGAACACGATGGAGAATTTGGAAAGGAGTAAATCGCCATATTTTTTCTTTTGAAGCTTTACTAACATTGACAGGTCCGTACTCTTGCCACCTTTGCATCTCCAGAGTCTGTGTTGCCAAAGAAGTACGGTGGAACTTACACCGTTACTTTGATTCCAGGTGACGGTATCGGTAAGGAAATCACCGATTCTGTCCAAACCATCTTCAAAGACCAACGTGTTCCAATTGAGTGGGAGATCGTCGATGTTTCCGGTTTGGGCGAGGACAACCAGGGTGTCACCGAGGCTGTGCAATCCTTGAAGAGAAACAAGGTTGGTTTGAAGGGTATTTTGTACACCCCAACCAACACCACCGCCAGATCCTTGAACGTCGCCTTGAGAAAGGAGTTGGACATCTACGCCTCTTTGGTTTTGATCAAGAACATCCCAGGTGTCAAGTCCAGATTGGATGGCGTTGACTTCGCTTTGGTCAGAGAGAACACCGAGGGTGAGTACTCTGGTTTGGAGCATCAATCCGTCCCAGGTGTCGTTGAGTCCTTGAAGATCATGACTAGATTCAAGTCTGAGAGAATTGCCAAGTTTGCTTTTGACTTCGCCAAGAAGAACAACAGAAAAATGGTCACTGCTATTCACAAGGCCAACATCATGAAGTTGGGTGACGGTTTGTTCAGAACCACCGTCAAGGACGTTGGTCAAGACTACCCAGGCATTGAGGTCAACGACTTGATTGTCGACAACGCCTCTATGCAAGCTGTTGCCAAGCCACAACAATTCGATGTTTTGGTTACTCCAAACTTGTACGGTTCTATTCTTTCCAACATCGGTGCCGCTTTGATTGGTGGTCCAGGTTTGGTTCCAGGTGCCAACTTTGGTAGAGAATACGCCGTTTTCGAGCCAGGTTGCAGACACGTCGGTTTGGACATCAAGGGCCAAAACACTGCCAACCCAACTGCCATGATCTTGTCTTCCACCATGTTGTTGAGACACTTGGGCTTGAACGAGTACGCTGACAAGATTTCCCAAGCTACTTACGATGTTATCGCTGAGGGTAAGACCAGAACCAAGGACATTGGTGGTGTTGCTACCACTACCGAGTTCACCGACGCTATCTTGGCCAAGTTGAACGCTTAAGTCATACAGTGACCCAATTCTTTTCCAAATCAATCATAGATATCAATCAATTTTAAGTATAGTTTATTTCAAACTAGAAATACACAATTTATTCATTTGAAGCTGCATTGTGGATGACTCATATGCACCGTAAACGTCATGTATACATTCATGAGACAGAATGAGTGACATCCCGGAGTTTAGCATTGTGGAAGAGAGACGTGAATGTAGAGTCGATGGCGCACGTAACGAGAAGCTATAGTTGAATGAACTCAACGCAAAAGGTAAAAAATAAATGATTTCGCCCAGGATCGAACTGGGGACGTTCTGCGTGTTAAGCAGATGCCATGACCAACTAGACCACGAAACCATCTATATGAAACGAGTATCAAACAAAGGCCATATCACACACTACTATACGACAAATAACATACTCAACCACAAGGGATTATAAAGGAGGTTACTTCTCATTGAAAGCCAGACGAGCAATAAAAGAACTAGTATAAACGATTCCGACTTTCATAGACCTCCATACATATCGATCCGGAAAAGACCGAAACCGAGTCAGGAAAATAACCACCCCTCTGCTAATGTCCTATGCGGCGACCTTCGGCAAATTATTCGCATCATCCTCTCACTAGTATATATATTGCAATTAGAGACATGAAAACCAAATGAAAGACGATGAAATGAAAGAATTACAGACGCAAAGATCCATTTTGGGATTCAAGTGGCTTTTACCTGATCAAGCCAGAAGGAGTCAAGTAATTTTTATTGAGGCGTATATACAGTGCGAAATCTCTATCTGTCCTCCTATAAACCTCGCGGTCTGTCGCCCAATGTAATTTCCGCTTGGTTCTAACGGTTTTCGTTCATTCCTTTGCTAGTTTCGAAGGTCTAATAATAACAAAATTAAAATAGAATGTGTGACGTTGTCTTGGGCTCCCAATGGGGTGACGAAGGAAAAGGTAAGTTGGTTGACATCTTGTGTGACGAGATCGATGTCTGTGCTAGATGTCAAGGTGGTAACAACGCCGGTCACACTATTGTGGTTGAGGGCGTCAAGTACGACTTTCACATGTTGCCATCTGGTTTGGTCAACCCAAAGTGTTTGAACTTGATTGGTTCCGGTGTTGTTGTTCACGTGCCTTCTTTCTTCGAAGAATTGGAGAACTTGGAAAAGAAGGGTTTGGAAGGAAGAGACAGATTGTTCATTTCTTCCAGAGCCCACTTAGTGTTTGACTTTCACCAGAGAACTGACAAATTGAAGGAAGCTGAGCTTTCGGAAAACAAGAAATCCATCGGTACTACTGGTAAGGGTATTGGTCCAACTTACTCTACCAAAGCTTCCAGATCTGGTATCAGAGTGCACCACTTGGTTTCAGAAGAACCTGAAGCTTGGGATGAATTCAAGACTAGATACTACCGTCTTGTGGACACTAGAATGAAGAGATACGGCGACTTTGATTACGACGTTGAAGCCGAGTTGGCCAAATACGAAAAGTACAGAGAGTTGCTCCGTCCGTTTGTTGTGGATTCTGTTCCTTTCATGCAAAAGGCTATTGCTCAAAAGAAGAAGATTTTGATTGAGGGTGCCAACGCTTTGATGTTGGACTTGGACTTCGGTACTTACCCATACGTCACCTCCTCTTCTACCGGTATTGGTGGTGTTTTGACCGGTTTGGGTCTCCCACCAAAGGCTATCAACAACGTTTACGGTGTCGTTAAGGCCTATACCACTAGAGTCGGTGAGGGTCCTTTCCCTACTGAGCAATTGAACGAGGTTGGTGAAACCTTGCAGGATGTGGGTGCCGAATATGGTGTCACTACCGGCAGAAAGAGACGTTGTGGCTGGTTGGATTTGGTTGTGTTGGAGTACTCCAACAACATCAACGGTTACACTCACTTGAACATCACCAAGTTGGATGTCTTAGATTCTTTCAAGGAGATCAAGGTCGCTGTTGCCTACCACTACAACGGTCGCAAGTTGGATTCTTTCCCAGAAGACTTGATCACTTTGGGTAAGGTTGATGTTGAGTATGTCACCTTGCCAGGTTGGGAACAAGACATCTCTAAAATCACCAAGTACGAGGATTTGCCTGAGAATGCCAAGAACTACTTGAAGTATATCGAGGACTTCTTGAACGTTCCAGTCAAGTGGGTTGGTGTTGGCCCAGCTCGTGAGTCGATGTTGGTCAAGGCCTAGCTCTATCGTTGAACTTCTTTTCTTCCGTCCTAATGTCTAGCGGCAGTTGGACACTTAGTTACGACCTCAATATTAGATATAAATTATGATAACCTTTAAGAATGCGTAATGACTTGACGTGTATTGCTATGTACGTATGATTTTGTTGGCCTTATGCGCACATGGTGGGCGCTGATAATTGCATTTACGCGCGCGTGTATCATTTTTCAGGTCAGTCTGATACTATCCGATTAGTACTTCACCCCATTATTCTGTCGATTATGTCATCTATGGCCAGAAAAAAAGAGAAAATCTCTTCAGAAAATGCTACTGAACAACCACAGTCTGACAATAATGTCGGACAATGTGTTTTGAGCGGTCTACTTCTTGCTCTTAATCTCGCGGTAAGAGTTTACTGTGGTCTATTCATGATCATTTCAGATTGCGACGAGACCTTTAATTACTGGGAGCCTCTCAACCTAGTGTTCAGAGGATTCGGAAAGCAGACATGGGAATACTCGCCCGAATATGCAATTAGATCATATGCGTATTTGATTCCATATTATGTCATCACCTTCCCGTTGAGAGATTTTGTCCACTTAACCCAGATGCAATTGGCTCCAGAGGTATACTTCTTCTACATCCGTCTATTTGGTTTATGCGGATTTACTGCCTTTACGGAATATAAATTGTTCCAAAGTGTTAAAAGAAGCTTTGGGGGGCACACAGCAAACTGGTTTTTGTTTTTCACCACAGTGTCAACTGGAATGTCACACGCGGGAGTTGCGTTATTGCCTTCATCTTTTGCCATGAATTGGGTTACATTGGGAGTTGCTAACTCCTTAGATGCCTTGGACTGGACCAATACGCTAACCTGCGTTTGGCCAAGCGTATACAGCATTTCTTGCTTTCTAATTGCCGGACTCGTGGGTTGGCCATTTGCTTTGGCTTTGGGTGCTCCTTTTGGAATCTTCACTGTTATTTTCAGATTCCAAACAATCCCTCTTGCACGCATTGTCATCTACTGCTCCGCGTTCCTCTCTCTTTTGATGGGAGCTTTAATCTGCATCGACTCTTACTTCTACGGCAAAAAAATGCTTTTTGTTCCAGCAAACATTGTGCTTTACAACGTGTTCTCTGGTGAAGGCGAAGGCCCTGAAATTTTCGGTGTGGAGCCGCTTTCATACTACATAAAGAATCTTTTTTTGAACTTCAACGTTATTTTTATTGCCGGCTATCTTGGTCTCATTATCAATCTGATTACAACCAAGAACCGACTTAAGGCATTGGTTGGCGTATCTGCGCCATTATTGGTTTGGACTGGTGTTTTTTTCCCCCAGCCACACAAGGAAGAAAGATTCTTATACCCAATCTACCCGTTGATTGTTTTATCCGCTTCAATCTCAACTGCCCAATCGCTTCACATAGTCAAAGCTTTCACAGGCAGTAAATGGCTTGTGAGATTTATCCTGATGCTTCTGATGTTTTTGGTTGCTACGGTATCTTTGCTCAGAATAGTGAATCTAGTTGAGAATTACAGTGCCCCACTTACCACATCAAGTGTCTTTTATAATCAGTTGGAAATTGATGGTACTGAAGAAATCAAGAATGTGTGTGTGGGGCGTGAGTGGTATCACTTCCCAACCTCCTTCTTTTTACCCGATAATTACAGATTGCGGTTTGTGGCGAGCGGGTTTGATGGCTTGTTGCCTGGAGACTTTCCCGAGGGTGTTTCTTTGAAAGAATCTGCTTCCTCTTATCCTCAAGGAATGAATTCAAAGAACATTTTCTCTCCCGAAAAGCTCATCGACTTCGAAAACTGCGACTATTACGTTGACAATACGTCTCCAGTTAACCTTGAAATCGGAGAAACCCAAATAGTATCGAAGGGGACTACTGGTCTTCAAGTCGATAATGTATGGGAAGCTATTGATTGTCAGAAGATGATTAATCCTTCGGGTAATCATAGTGGCATTGGAAGGTTTCTATACATCCCTAAAGTCTTGAGAGGATTTGCTCCATATGAAGTGGAGTATATGGACTACTGCATTCTTCGAAGAAAATAAAGGAAGAAAGTTACGTTACTATCTTGCATGCTTCATTACGTTCTGTGGATATGAAATTTAAATAGTTTTCAATGCCAGTTTAACTGTATATTCATATTAGAATGGAACATTCCATACCAATAATTACTATTGATATATAGTTTGTGTCGATCAAAGTTGTATCGAGGTTAACTCAACCAGAGCCTTATGAGTATCATTATAATTCATCATCAAAATAATCGCTTAGAGCAGCCTTCGATTTTTGGAATCCATCCTTTGCTTTCTCCATAGCATCTTCAATTAGAGAAATCCAGTACGAATTCAGCTCTTTCAGAATATCCTTCTCTTCAGTTTTATCGTCGCTGTCAAAATCAATCTTATGCCCGTAGTTTTGAATTCTCTCACATTGCTCGGATATGGTTGTCAACCCCAAGGCAGCAGCAGAGCCTTTTAAGTAGTGACCCAAAGATGATAACTTCTCTAGGTTCTGGGATTGAACATTTTCATCAAACTCGGAAAAAGTTTCTTCAAATTGGTCGACGAATGTTCGAAACAAGCCTTTAGAGAAGTCCTCCTCGTCTTCATCCATAGCTACCAATTCAGAAAACACCAGCCACTCTATTAAACCCGTCTCCTGCAACTTTTGCATCTTTTCTTCACTCATTGTTTATGATATTGTTCCTCCGCTTAAAGGATCGATGATCGTGTTAAATAGAACTTCAATTCCTTATTCGGACGAAATAGCTGTCTGGGAAATCGAAACAGATAAAAAGCAATCTTCTGCGGTATCCTCGTATAGGTGGCAATTCCAATTTATCCTGGGGTAGTATTCAAAAAATTGAGCCGGTATAATTGGTTGTGGTTAAGAATCAATCTATTTTGCGGAGAATAGGGATGGAATTATCCTTACTGTTCCAGCTCCAGTCTCCTGCGGCGTTGACAACGCAGACCTCGAATACAAACCACGTGAGAAACTAGACATGACATCATTATTTTGGCTGTCGGATTACACGGTGCGACTTCCGACCGAGCCTATAACAGGGCAATACCTTTCCGGGATTCGCTCCTACGCGTGGCAAAATTTACACAGAACTAGCGTCTTATATTTATCTATAATCTAATGAGTGAGCTCAAACAAATCACCGAGCTTGTCGGCGTAGTATGTTGGGGCCTCTTCGGAATCTAATTGTTTAACAACTTTCTCGGTCTCCACACCAGTAAGCACTAATAATGTATCTAAACCACCATCACGACCAAATTTCATATCAGTGTTTAAGCGGTCCCCAATCATCAAACCCTTCTTGGGGTTCTTGCCCAATTCAGGATTGTCTACTTGGATGGTTTTCATCATGGACTGATTAGGTTTACCGCAAATAGCATCAGGCTCTCTGCCGCTAGCGTTAGCCGCCGTAACAATAATAGAACCGGCTCCAATCAAGAATTTACCCTTCAGAGGGAAAGTGGAATCAATGTTGGTGGCAACAAAAGGAATGCTTTTGTTGTCCTTGAGCAAATATTGCATGGTGATCGAAAGCTTCAAGTAGTTCACCCGTGTGTCCAAACCAGCCACAACGCAACCAACAGAATCATCTAACTCATTCAACATCTTGTGCTCGGAATCGAAGATGTTTCCTTCAGTGTACAAAGATGGGTCACTTCCACCGAGGGTCTCATAGCCGAGCTCGTGAAGTTCATGTTCAATACCGGTTTCACCCAAAACCCACACCTTCTTGTCTTTTGGAAGCTTCAAAATCTTGTCAACATACACAGCAGAAGCGTAGGAGGAACCAAAAACCTCATCCTTGACAATGCCATGAATTCCCAACTTTGAGAACTTGGCGAGGTAATCGTTTCTAGATTTGGTGGAGTTGTTTGTAACGAAAATCACTTTCTTGTTCAACTCTTTCAAAAGGTCAAGGGTTTCCACAACGGAAGGCAACAAATGATCTCCCAACCAAATCACACCATCACAATCAAAGATGAAATAGTCATAATTGTCAAGAACGCTTTGCGCGGAGGCCTTATCTGTGATCTTCGTCGACATTGTCGCTTTATCAATTGGTAAAGATAAAAGGACCAGTATATATACCGCGGTGGTGTGCACGATTTGCCAAATGCGCTTATACAAGCTTACGATAGACTTTCACAAATATTAAAGCAAAGAGAGCTTTGGCCTGCTCAGAATGATGGGTTCCGAACAAATTCCGAACAAATTTGAATAAATGCAATTATATATGTAAGATATATACTCTCAACGGCGTGGATACAGAGTGCTAGGCGCCGAAGTGTTATGCGGACGAATATATTCTGCAACGGGCGACCTCGGCGACCTCGTCAGATATAGGACAAATCGACTTTATTATCAGCAGCAGTGATTCAATTGATTTTCACTCTGCTTTTGATAAAGCTATTTGCAAAGGCGCAAGTAACTCCCAAATATCCACCCGTTAAACGTTGATGAACACCCTTCAGCTAATTTATTGCTGGCTAGGGTCAATACCAGCAGTGTATTTGGGGAAACGAATCTTGGATTTGTCGTTATAGACTGGTTCTTCGAACTTAGCTCTGGTTTCTGGAGACATGGACTCAGCAACCAACTCTTGTCTCTTCATCTCAGAGAAGTATCTTCTAGCAAGGTGTCTGTCTTCTTCAGCTCTCAACAATGGCTCAAGGTAAAACCGGGCCCATTGTCTCTCTCTTAAGAGTTCTCTTTGTTCATCGACACCTTGGTAAAACCTGTAGTAACCAAAACCAATGACAGCGGAAATACCCCAGAAGTAGATCAACGGTCTGAAACCTCTAGAGGGAAGATTTCTCTTCCACTGAACGGGTTCATACCCTCCGATAGGTGGCAAATCTTGCATTTTTGTCAGCTATTATAAAAAGGTGTATTTGCACAAGCTTGTATATGAGAATGATCGTTTTTAGTTCTTTTTTCATTGGCCAACATAGACTTCCAAATATGGTAATATGCGCGCGCTGAGAGATTTACTACTGAATGTGTGAAGGTTCGAAACTGTATGACTTCCAAAACACTTCCAACAATAAAATAAATGCTTTGATCAAGCGTCTAATTGGCTTGGTTTCTACAATTTTGAACTAGTAAATTAGCCAATTTTTGCACGTAAATTTGATTTATTCGTTATCACGAAGTGTATGAGTAATCGCGATCACTTGATGTCAAAGACAGGCTTCAACTTTCTGATCAAGAGCCAATCGTCTCTCGAAACGGTGTCACGGAATGCAGGGTCCTTCAAAGTGTCAATGGATCTTCTCGAGATCAAAGAGTACAAATTGTCGGTCTCATCGACATGACGACCCCATGTTGGTTGAGCAGCAGATGGGTTTTCTAATCTCATAGCCACACCAGCAGCGGTTTGGCCCTTCTTGACAGAGTCAACAGACTTGTGGTTAACTTCCAAAGAGGAAACTTTACCCAAGACGAGAATGTTAGCAGCGTTAGTCGCCGGGTCTCTGCGAACGGCACAGATAGGGGTACCCACACGGACGGTACCCTCAAGGACATCAACACCAATGATCATTGGGTTACGCTTGTTAATAACTTGAAGGGTCTTCAAAACACATGGCATAACAGCATATTCCATGAATTCCTTACGACGGGCCTCGAGCAACTTCTTTTGGTAAGCTGTGAATGCATCAAACAAGTGATAGATAATGTCGGCGTTGAAAATCTTGATTTTTTGCTCTTCAGCGTACTGTTCGGCTTCTTTGTCAACCTTAACATCAAAACACAACATAACAGCCAATTCAGGTGCTCTTTCCAACATTGTCGTGGCCTTCATCACATCTCTCTTGTATACTGGGCCCAATCCAATGGACATCACGGGAATCTTCATGTCTTTCAAGAAGTCCAACAAAGCTTCCAACGAACCCAATGTAGACGCTTGAACAACCACACCCTTACCAGAAGTATCGACGGAGTCCAACAAACCAGTCAAATCATCCATAACTTCTTCCATAAGATCTTCTTCATCGTCATCCTCTCCAACAACCAACAAACGAGAACCAGCAACCGCCTTTTCCAAATCATTGGCAGCAATCTTAACACCCAAGGCAGCCTTGACCTCTTTGTGGTGGACGTATTCCGACTTGATTCTCAATTCACGAGATGGTGGGGGAGTGAGAAGAGCTCTGATGTTAGTGGCAATTGGTCCGTTCAAACCACAAAGCACCACCCGGTCACCTTCTCTCAAGATACCGTTAGACAAGACAACATCAATGGTGTAACCGAAACCTTCAACAACCTTGACTTCCAAAATGGTAGCCTCAACCTTAGATAAGTACATCAATTGCTTGGACATTCTCTTCTGGGTCAATTCAAGCAACAACCACAACAAATCTGGAACACCCTCACCGGTAACAGCAGAAGTAGGAACGATAGAAACGTACTTCGCCATGTTCTTATTTTGGAAGTACAATTCGGAGTTCAAACCTTGTTCAGACAAAGCAAGCTTGATTTGCTCGAATCTAGTGAAAAATTCGTTTTGAACAGACTTCGCTTGTCTAGCAAAAGAGTCACGGAAAGAGTTATTTGGAATCTCCTTCCAGTCGTACAATCTATCGATCTTGTTTAATGCAACAATGAATGGAGCTTTTCTGTCTCTCAACAATCTGATAGATTCGAGGGTCTGTTGCTCTAAGCCGTGCATGATATCGATAACCAAGATGGCAATGTTACACAAGGAAGAACCACGGGATCTCAAGTTGGAGAAAGACTCGTGACCTGGAGTATCAATGATCAAAAGACCTGGAACATCAAAGGTTTGCTTCTCGTATTGAGCCATAACAGCAGTCTTCTTCTTGATGGCATCCACAGGAAAGTAAGTAGCACCAATTTGTTGGGTAATACCACCGGCTTCACCACCTTGAACGTTGGTTTGACGGATTTTGTCTAACAACTTAGTCTTACCAGTATCGACGTGACCCAAAATACAACAAATTGGAGAACGCAAATCTTTGTCGGATGGAGTAGCAGACTTCTTTTGAGCGGTAACCAAAGCAGCGGCTTCTTCAGCCTTCGCTTGAGCTTCAGCAATTCTCTTAGCCTCGGCCTCTTGTTGCGCCTTTTCGGCAGCAGCTTCAGCAGCAGCTTCAGCAGCGACCTCTTCCTCGTCCTCCGCTTCTTCCTCCTCTTCTTCAACGGCAGGCTCAACGTCCTCCTCAGCGGTTGGTTCTTCATTCAAAGCGTTCTCCCAGTCCTCAGCGACATCGTCATCAAGCATTTGCTCCCAGTCGTCGACGACATCCTCATCCTCGACCTTGTCGGCTGTGTCAGCCTTCTTCTGGGTTTGTTTGGGAGTGAATTTCTTGGAAGATTTTTCAAACTTCTTCTTGCCGTAAACAACTCTCTTAGGCTTAGATCCATCGACATCATCCTTCTTTTTCTCCAAACCAGCAACGTGGACGTTATCCGCTTGCAAAAGCAATTCACGACGACGTTCTTGTAAACGCTTCTCTTCTCTTTGCTTCTTGGACAACAACTTACCTTCTGCCTTCAATCTTTCCTTTCTTAATCTGTCCTTTTCTCTTCTGGCCTCCTTCGCAGCCTCTTCCTCGGCAGCTTTCTCGGCAATTAATTTTTCTTCGTCGAGACGGCGTTGTTCTTCCTCTTCATCAAGACGGCGTTGTTCTTCTTCTAATTTTTTCTTCATTTCCAATTGCTTCTTCAAGGCAGCAAGACCAGCTGGAGCCTTCTTGCCCGCCTTCTTGGCAGGAGCCTTCTTTGCCTCCTCAGGTTCTGGAGTGGCAGACTCGGAAGCCTTCTTCTCAGCGTTCAAAGCATTTTGCTTGTTAGCTTCCTTAATTTGCTCTTTTTTGGCGGCTTGCTCGGCCTTCTTCTTGGCGGCGGCCTCCTTCTTTTCCTTCTTCTCTGCTTCCTTCTTCAACTTCTCCTTCTCCTTTTTACTTAACAACTTTGGACCGTCCTTCTTTTCCTTCTCTTCCTTTTCTTTCTCATCCTTCTTCTTCTTGGAGCTTCTGATGGAGTTCAAAAAGTCCGCTTCTTGAGGAGCTTCCTCCTCCTCAGCTGGACCATCTTCAGTTGCAGGAACATCCTCTTCACCAAAGGTTTCAGCAGCAGGTTGCTCGTAGTTGTCCTCCTCGTCCCAGAAGTCTCCTCCGGATTTGGCTCCCTTCTTAGATTTTTTAGCCATTTTTCAATTATTAAGGAAGTAGCTGTAACGCAGGTGTACGTGATGGTGACTGAAGATTTTTCTATATTCCTGTGTTTCGCACTACAGTGATTTGCCCTCAAAACCGGATCAGGTTTCGGTCGTGTATGATGGAGAGAACAAAAATGAAGGTTTTTAGATAAAGAGGTCAGTTCAATGACAAGTTGGGCTTCAGTTTTTTTTTATGGCACCGGCGCCAATGGCTAAGCAAGTGGAAGACGGTTTGCAACGTAGACTTCATCTAAGCTTTTGTGCCGGATTGCGACACTAGCTTGAAAAATTTACAGGCTCGATCTCATTGCTACCCATACTTACTATATCACCAAGATGACCACTGTCGAGAAGATTAAAGCCATCGAAGATGAAATGGCAAAGACCCAAAAGAATAAGGCCACGTCCTTTCATTTGGGTCAGCTTAAAGCAAAATTGGCTAAATTGAGAAGAGAGCTTTTGACCGATGGAGCTGGCGGTGGAGGTGGTGGAGGCGCCGGTTTTGACGTCGCCAGAACAGGTGTAGCCACTATTGGATTTGTCGGATTTCCTTCTGTGGGAAAATCTACCCTTTTGTCTAAGCTTACGGGCACTCATTCCGAGGCGGCTGCATACGAGTTTACCACCTTGACCACTGTTCCAGGTGTTATCAAGTTCAAGGGTGCGAAAATTCAAATGTTGGATCTTCCTGGTATTATTGAAGGTGCTAAGGATGGTAAGGGTAGAGGTAAGCAAGTCATTGCTGTTGCCAGATCTGTTAACTTATTGTTCTTGGTGCTTGATGTGAACAAGCCTTTGCAGCACAAACAAATCATCGAAAAGGAACTAGAAGGTGTTGGTATTAGAATCAACAAGGAGCCTCCAAATATTGTCATTCAAAAGAAGGAAAGAGGAGGAATCAACATCACCACCACTTCGCCTTTGACCCATTTGGATAACGATGAAATTAGAGCTGTTATGTCCGAGTACAAGATTAACTCTGCGAACATTGCTTTCAGATGTGATGCCACTGTTGATGACTTGATTGATGCCATTGAAGCAAAGTCTAGAAGATACATTCCTGCCATCTACGTTCTTAACAAGATTGATTCTTTCTCCATCCAGGAGCTTGATTTGTTATACAAGATTCCTAACGCCATTCCAATCTCCTCGGGAAATGGTTGGAACTTGGACGATCTCTTGGATATGATGTGGCTGCGTTTGAAGTTGGTCAGAGTTTACACAAAGCCAAAGGGTAAGTTGCCTGACTTCAACGAGCCTGTTGTTTTGCGCAGTGACCGTTGTACAGTTGAAGATTTCTGTAACTCTATCCACAAGTCTTTGGTGGAAGATTTCAGAAATGCAGTTGTTTACGGTACTTCGGTGAAGCATCAACCACAAATTGTTGGCTTGAGTCACTCTTTGCAAGATGAGGATGTTATCACAATCCTCAAAAAGTAGCACATCACTTGCTATGTAGCATATTGTACATTAATATATTTTGAGAGGGACTCTCACTTTTGTGAACTTGTGGGTAATGCTTGTAATATTGAGACCACTGAAGTGTTTTGTGTGCAGGTATTTTCTCTTTTTTCCTCGATGTTACCTCGTAAGTGAATTGATCCATCCCATATTCATTGGATTTTGAACCCAAAACTCAGTTTCGACTGTTTAAAGAGTTCCGTGATCATTGGTAACCTTTATATCAGAATCCCTTGAGAGTATTCAATATCAAGATGTTGATCTCCCCGGAAATTACGGCGTCGTTGAACCACTTGCTCGAAGCTTTGAAGTCCGCTGATAATTCTGTCAGATCAGCCGGGGAAAAATCGCTTGATTCCGAGTGGAGAGCAAAAGAGAATGTGGGAACTTTGTTGATTTTCCTTGCACAAACGGCGGCCAGTGGTCCTGATGAAATGACTAAATCGTTCTCGGCCGTGTTGTTCAGAAGAGTGGCTATTAGATCTCCCAAGGAGATCAGCAGCATTGCTGACAGAACTATTGGTGTATTGGACGAAAGCATCAGACAACCTATTCGCTCTATTTTGCTTCAAGGCTTTGCATCTGAGCAACCAAGCCAAGTTAGAAGAAAGCTTGCAGATGCTATTTCAGAAGTTGCCAAGGAGGATGCTTCGCCAAAAGGTACTTGGCCTGATCTCGTTCCAGCTATTTTAAGTGCAGCTTCTAACTCTAATGCCAGCTTCCGTGAATCAGCTTTCCGTATTCTTTCCACTTCTCCTGACATTATCGAGAAGGAATACATCAATGACATCTTACCAATTTTCAACAGTGGTTTTGCTGATTCTGATGATGAAGTCCGTATTGCTGCATGCACAGCCTTTGTCTCTTTTTTCAGAGAGCTTCCGAAAAAAATTTGGCAGACATTGACTCCATTGTTGCCCAATTTGTTGAACTCCTTGCCTATGTTTTTGCAAAATGGCCAAGATCAAGCGCTTGCAAACGTTTTGGAATCTTTGATCGATCTTGTTGAATTGGCTCCCAAGATGTTTAAGGAGATGTTCCCAACGATCATTGAATTCTGCTCCACTGTGGCTAAGAATACCGAGTTAGCCTCTGAAACAAGATTGGGTGCATTGGAACTTTTGACTACTTTCTCCGAGGTCTCTCCAGCTATGTGCAAGCAATCTTCTACGTACACTTCCACTATGGTTCTCGTAAACTTGTCTATGTTGACGGAAGTCGGTCAAGATGATGATGATGCTGCTGAATGGAATAACGAAGATAATACCGAGGATGATGATGCTGAGCCCGAATATGATGCTGCTAGACAATCTTTGGATAGAGTCTCTTTGAAATTAGGCGGTCAATCTCTCGCTGCTCCTTTGTTCCAATACCTTCCTGCTATGATTCAATCTTCAAACTGGAGAGAATGTTTTGCTGCGTTAATGGCTTTGTCTTCTGCTGCTGAGGGTTGCGTTGATGTGTTGATTACCGAAATCCCTAAGTTGTTGGATATGATTTTGCCCACTTTAGACTATCCTCACGCTAGAGTCCAATATGCATGCTGTAATGCTTTGGGACAGATGTCTACTGATTTTGCTGACGTTATTCAAAAAATCGCAGGTGATAGGATTTTGCCTGCTTTGATTTCAAAGCTTACTTCCAAATCGGTCCCAAGAGTCCAAGCTCACGCTGCAGCCGCATTGGTTAACTTTTCAGAAGCTGCAACCAAAGAGATATTGGAGCCATACTTGGACAGCTTACTAAACAATCTTTTAGTTTTGTTGCAATCGCCTAAGAGATATGTCCAAGAACAAGTCCTTACTACCATCGCAATTATCGCGGATGCCGCTGAACAAAAGTTCATTAAATACCATGATACCTTGCTCCCAATGTTGATTGGATTTTTGAAGACGGATATGGGGCCTGAGAATAGGTTATTGACGGCGAAGTGCATCGAATGTGCTACTTTGATCGCATTGGCTGTGGGAAAGGATAATTTTGCCCCTCATAGTCAGGAATTGATTCAGATTCTCGGAAACATTCAAGAAACTGTCGTTGAGATTGATGACCCAGTGAAGCCATATTTAGAACAAGGGTGGGGAAGAATCTGCAAGATCATTGGAAACGATTTTGTTCCATTTTTGCCAGCGGTTTTGCCTCCATTGTTGGCTGCTGCGAAGGCAGCGCAAGATATCTCTTTGTTGGAAGAAGATGAGGCCGAGGAATACAGTAACAATGACGAATGGGATGTCATTAACTTGTCTGGAAAGCTCATTGCTGTTCACACAGCCGCTTTGGATGACAAGGTTTCTGCGATGGATTTGTTGCGTATCTACGCTACGCAGTTAAAGGGCCTGTTCCTTCCGTGGGTCAAAGAAACAGTCCAGGACATTGCTATTCCTGCCCTTGATTTCTACTTGCACGATGGAGTGCGTGCCTCTGCTGCATTGACTTTGGCAGCTCTATTGAAGTCTACCATTTACGCAACATCGAACAACTCTGCCGAGACTTTGTCAATTTGGTCTCAAATTTGCAACAAATTGGTCGATGTTTTAACCAATGAGCCTGTCCCTGAGCTTCTTGTTGCTTATTACACCGCGATTGCTGAATGTCTTGTGGCATTGGGGCCAAATTCTTTATCCAATGAGCAAATGCTGGCTTTGGCTTCTTCCATCAATGTGAATTTGACGGAGATTTACGAGCGTATCAAGCTGAGAGACAACGATGATGATGAATACAAGGAAGATGTTGACGACAGCGATGAAGAGTACACTGACGAAGAGCTTCTTGACGAGATCAACAAGGCTGTTTCTTCAATCTTCAAGAGCGCTAAAACCAACTTTTTGCCTCAATTTCAAACTCAAATTTTGCCTCTTGCGTCTACATTCATGTCTGATGAGAACACGAATATCAAGTTCTGTGGTTTGTGCATCATTTGTGACGTATTAGAACACTGTGGTGCTGCCTTTGACCAGACAGAGTATCTCAACTACATCATCTCTGATTGTTTGACTGCGCCACAGGCGAACATCCGTCAACCTGCTGCTTATGCTGTGGGAATAGCCGCAGAACATGGTGGGTCTATCTATGCTCAGTTATGTTTAAACGCTTTGCCTACACTCTTCGAAATTGCTACTTTCCCAGATGGAAGGGCGGAGGAAAACTTAAGCGCTACTGAAAACTGCGTATCAGCGATTGCAAAAATCTGCAGAAATTATGGTTCTTCTATCCCTAACTTGGACAAGGTTCTTCATCAATGGGTGACATTGTTGCCTATTGTTCAAGATCACGAAGCTGCTGCATTTTCTTACGATTTTCTTGCGGACTTGATCCTGGGGAGCCATCCTGCAGTTACTGAGCAAGCTCCCAAGGTTGTGGAAGCTGTTTTACAAGCGCTTTCAAGTAAATCGGTTTCGGGGCCTCTTGGGGAAAAAATTGTGACCGCAACAAGATCAATCTTATCTACTATGCCACAACAAAGCGCAGTGTCTTTATTGCAAGGTTTTCCCGACGTGGAAGTTGTGAAAAAATGGTTTGCTTAATACTAGACTGCTTTACGCGTTACTAAAGGAATCACAAAAGCTAGGAACGCATTGTATGTAGTGTTCTACACCTGTATGTAACAATATACAACATTGATTTGATTCATGAGAAACATCGCTTTCTTGTAACAAACGCATTCACTGCTTTGTCTCTAATTATTAATCTTCGTGGGAAATGTCTTCCCTGTCCAATTCAGCAAATCTGTCTCTCAAGTCAGGGAGCTCTAAAAAACTGTCTTTGAATACTATCGAGAGCAGCGTTACAAGATTACTTGTATCAACCAAACATCTTTTGGAAAGCCTTACGCAATGGGCTAGACAAGAAGCTGACGATAAATTTGTTTCTGATGCATACGTGAAGCTTGGGAATGATTTCCGTGCTGCGGCCAGGGCATTTACCAGTGCTGGCGTGGATATATCAGATTTGGGCGATGTACCAAAAGCTTTGAGAATCGTCCTTGAGTCTGCATTGAGTGAAGTGCCAACCCAAGAAAGCTTGGATAAATTTATGCCTAACGTTAGGAACATCATAGTTAATTTACTCCTGACCCTAAAAACAAAGCAATTAAAAGCGAAAGAAATATCAGAACAAAGCCCAAAAAGCATCAGCTCTGATGCCACCCAGGCCCAAGAGTCTGTCAATTCATTGCTGAATCCAGATATAAAAGAATCTAAACATTCAATAATTCGTGAATCGATTTCTGATCGACCCCAAAGTGCGGGCCCCGAAAGGGAATTGGCTGCTAAAGAGGTGTTGAGCAAAGACTTGGGAAATAAAGAGCCAAAAAACAGTCCTATTGCCTCTCAGGCGGCTCTTGCTCAGCTTCAGAAAGGAAATGCTGTTCTGAGAAGAGCCTCAAAAAGATTTAGTGCTTATCAGTTTGCTAAGCTTGCAAACTACTCAGGAAACCAATTACCTCGTATAGCATCTGACTCATATGTTTCAGCATCCCCTGCTACAAAAAGAGCTTCCCAAAATGATCCTCCGTTAAATGCTTCTGAAGAATCTGCCGAGATTGCCCCATCCACAATGAGCTTGTTTTTAAGAATTGGTGACAGAACAAGAAAGGTTGAGACCCAATTGCCGGTAACCATGGCTTCGATTCGATTATTATTCGTAGAGAAGTTTGCATATTCACCGGGAACGACATCGTTTCCTGATATCTACATTTTGGACCCAGAACACAACATTTCATTCGAGCTTGAGGATCTTTCTTTGCAGTCAGAAGTTAAAAATGGAACGCTATTGGTTCTTAAATCGATTGAAAAAGAAGTCGAAATAAAGGAAAGCCTTCAAGAGATTGTTGGCAATTTTGGTGCCCGTCTCGAAAGCGTTCTTCAGAATTTACTAGGAGATGTCAAGGAAACCCTTAGCAGCGTCAAGTCTCAATCTACTGACACAGCAATTAACGTTGCAAATGAAAGTGAATCTGCAGACTTTAAAGAAAGATTCTTGAACCTTTCGAAAGATCTTCATGGAGTAATTGACGAACTCAGACTAATTAAGAGTATTCAAAATCAAAAGAAAGTACATGCATCGAAGGCAGTCACGGAGTTGATGCTAGAGTTGTCAGCTCTCAAACTGTCGAGTTTTTCTGAGAGTGGAGCAACTTCAAACAGGGAGTACATGCAAAATAGTTATAGTAAGCTTTCCGATGAGTCGGATAATTTACTCACAAAAGTGGATGATTTGCAGGATATGATGGAGGCGTTGCGCAAGGATGTTGCGCAACGTGGTGTACGGATAGGGCCGCAACAGCTTAAAAGCACAAGAAAAGAAATTGAAGATGCGAAATTATCTCTTAAGAGCTTGGACGATTTTATTACTGACGGAAGACCTACTTGGAAAAAGATATGGGAATCTGAATTGGATAAGGTTTGTGAAGAGCAGCAATTTTTTAATTTGCAGGATGACTTGACACTGGATTTGAAGGAAGATATCAAAAAGATTGAAGAAACCTTTGACCTTATTGAAAAGTGCTCTGTGGAACAAAGCAAAAACACTTCAAAGCGAAAATTCAGCTCGAAGGTCTGTCTCTTAGAACCTGGCGAAAGCATCCACAGCATAAAAGATGCTCTTCTTTGTGAAGTTGCAACACTTGTACCGAATCATGAGAGTCGTTTGGAGGCAATTGAAAAGGCAGAAAGATTGCGCCAAAAGGAGAGAGAACTTTCTGATATTAGTGAATTCCAAGAAGAGCTAGGTGATTTTGTTGAAGAAAAACGTCTCAAGAATTCCGGCGGTATCGAAGAGGTAGAAAAGAAGAGACAACAAAAAGATATCGAAAATTTGAAGAGTTCGTTTGGTGTGGTTTAATTTTTAGACTTAGCTATTCAGCCGAGAACTCCTGTGTCTATCAAACCATGGAATCTTTGATCAATCTCATGGGCGCATATATGACTTGCACATTCCACTAAGTTATCATCATCATAATTGAGATACTTTATCTTCGCTAATGTCCGCTTAGTTATTGATAGAATGAAGACCTCGAGTCTGCCAAGCTCATCGCTTGACATTTTCTCATTTTCAGGCATCTGCTTTTTGACGCTATCTAAGACAAGTCCCAAAATGTCTCGAACATTGTCTAAGATTGCTTCGGTGGTGATTATGGTCGTATCCAACAAGAAGTCATTGAGCTTTGAGTTGAAGCTCCATTCAAGATGTGAAAGAATTTTCTTAAAAGATTTGTTGGAGTACGTCTTATATGGCAGTATATTGCTTCTTCGGTAGTTCATTGTTCGAATATCAAGTTCCAATCCAACAAAATGTAAGATAGGGTTTTCTCCATCTACCATGCAACACTTCTCGTTATTCAAATACGCGCCATACACCGTTGCTCTTCTTGAAGTTGCCAAGCGAAGAATTTCATCACACTCCTCTTTCTTTTTGGAAAGAAATAAGAAATCATCTGCCAAGCGTAGTAGGATTGATTCCAGGTTTTTCCACGATGGCAGAAGGACATTATCGACAAGGGAGTTGTAGACAATGTCGCAGAAGGTAGCCAGCAAAGGAAATCCTTGAAATACACCAATTCTTCGGGTGAATATTTTATCTCCCCTTTGAGGCATTTCTATCGTGGAGTTTAGTACATGGTCTTTTACGATATCGATGATATCGCCCCTGCTGAAAGATGCAGTTCTGCACTGATCAGAATATACGTTTCTTCCACCTGGGTTGGGAGAATAATCGAAAATATTGAAATTGATGACATTCTTTCTCTTCGCAACTGAGGTCACCATTTTTCGGTAATTTGAGGATTCCGAATTACGAAAATAATTCCGAACATAGTATTTCTCTTCCTTGTCCTCATCATTGAAAAGTAGCTCTATGCATTCGATTATTTTTGCTTGGTTCAAATTATCATAACAATGCTTCATATCGAATTTGACGCCATATAAAGGCGGAATTTTTCCATCATTGTCTTCACATAGGGCTCTTTTGAATTTTGAAAGATGGAAACAAATATCACGAACAGAAAAGCAACGAGCTTTACAATTTGCATCAGTCTTTCTCTGTTGATCTCGAAGGATATCTCTGACTGGCCTGATAATATCCCGATCGTATGTCCGACGTCCATCCTTCGCGCCCTCTCTCAGTTTTACTGGAACACAGAGGGGACGAAAGTCTGACTTCTTGGGTATTAATCTTAAAATACCATGGTTGTATTCTGATGGAATATGATTTTTGTCACTTATCTCGATTAGGTATTTTTCAAGATAACCAGTTAACCACACACTGCTGAGTTTGTTCCAGGTTTCATGAGTAAAAAAGGCCGATGGAATACCTTTCTCTTCTGATTCGCTATTGTAATCCGTAACGTACCAGAAGCTTATAATCAATTTGAGCAAATAATCTCCGAAGAACCATCCAAGAAAATGTGAAAGCATTTCCTGGCGCATGATCTTATCTTGGGCCGAACTCATTTCTTGGGATTTTCCTAACCAGGTTATTGTCGACAATTTGATTCCTGACACCAAGAAGTTCATATCGAAAGTTTCAAGCCGTTGAGAGCGTAATACTTCGATTATTTTTTGTTTGACAATTCTTCTATTATCATTGCAACCAAATAGATCTCTCGGAAATGTTTTGTCAATTAGAATAAAAACGAACCGAATTACGTCCAGATATCTGGACGATCTTTCGAAATTCAGCTTTTTTCCTATCTTGATACCAACTTCGTTTTTGAAAATAGATCGGTATTTTAACCCTTCCTCGTTCTTTTTGGCAATTTGCAAAAGCCGTAAGAGCCTTCTGTATTTTTTAGGTAAGTTTTGCCTGTTCAGATCAATGTCAAATATTAGCCTTGTTAGTTTTTCCGCTGGCATAGAAAGTAACTGAACTGTGCTTTTGTGCCAACGCCACCTATAGTACATCCTGCGCTTATGAATAACCTCTTTGCTTTTCTTTGCATTTGCTTTTCTGCTCTCGAGGAGGCAAGAGTATGTCCTGGTTTCATGGCGGTAAATAAAACAAGTATTTCCTGCTAGGAGTTTGATAAAGCGAGTTTTTCCAATTCTATCGCAAAGCCTGGCCCATAATTCGTCCTTTAACACATGAACTTGGAAATTCAGGTACGGGTTTGACGTAGTTCTTCCAGATCTAGACACATCATTTATGCCTGGTAATTTCAAACCATCTATTGATCTTGCATAAGATAGAAAGTTATTTATAAACTCGTTGTAGCTCTGATGGTTGAAGTCACCATTGGTTGACAAATCCGATAAGACACGTTGAGTAAAAACTTCTCCACATCCGGGTATAATTATTGTTTTGTTCAAGAAATCTGAAAATGCTCTTGAGCTTTCGTCCAATTCAGATACTCCCAATAAGTTTTGTTCCGAGACCTCGGGGAATCTTGAATTGATGTATGAGATTAAGCTCAAGCGGTTGTTCATGAATTCAGCATTACTCCCAAAACGCGCAACAATTGAGAAATACTCCAAACCGTTGTAATGGGCAGATTGAAAACTCCACCAAATGTGGACTTATCAAATTTCACAATAGATAAATCGCTCCAACAAATTCGAAAGTCTAATTTCTCAAAAGAAGACACCGAAAAACCGAACTTAGTGGAAGTTTGGGCGTGTGACATCGGTCCACAACAAACAAAGTCTTTCCTCAAATTCATTGAAGAAAACATCAGAAACATAGACCCGACAGATCTCAATCATATCAAACGCTTAAGAAAAAGAGAGAATGTTGATCCTGTTGTAATCGAGGCAATAATCTGCTCCAGATCATTAGTATCTTCCAAGGAACAACTTGCTACATTTTTACAAGAGCACTCGTTCCATCAAATCAGCTCAGAATCATTTCACATCTTACCCGTCCCCAGAGAGTTACCGCAGTCTAAGGAATGTGCCCAAACTTGGAGTAAAGAATATTGGCCTGTGTCGTGGAGAGGAAATCCAAATTATCAGGATTTAATAACTTCGAGTTTTGATATTGCACAAGAGAGGCAGATGATCGATGCACTTTTGAGCCGTCCTTCTTCGAAATCTCTATGCCCAATCCGTACATTAGTGGCAAAGGAAGACAAATCAACAGGGATGCTCGAGATTCTCTTCATTGTTGACGATTTGCGGGATGCTCATCCATTAAACCATAGTGTTATGGTAGCAATTGATATGGTGGCTAATAGCGAGAGGGAAAAGCGAATCCAAAGGGAAGAGGAAGAGTTTGGATACTTATGCCATAATTTATTGTTCTATACTACACACGAGCCATGCACAATGTGTGCAATGGCACTAGTTCATTCAAGGATAGGACGCTTGACTTACATACACGAACATCCCAGAGGAGGTGTCCAGAGCTCTTATTTCATTGGAGATAGAAGAGATCTAAACTGGACATTTGACATATGGAAATGGGTCGGAAGCCTTCCTTCAAATGACAAAGCGGAAAATATAGATCACCTTTGTCCTTAATCGGATTACAATAGACTTGCGCATTTAGCAAAGTTAGGTTCCGCTGAAATCGATTCTTTGCTTAGTAAAATCTCCCCTAATACATTTTCTAGCTCCTGCGTTCTCAACTTCAAAGTCTCCATGTGAATCAATATCTTTTCAGATAGGATATTATCGTGCACTTCGCACTCCTGTTCCATAGTTTCCAAAATCTCCACTAGGTGTGACAAGGAGTAGCTTTCATTGTGAATGATTTTGAGGTCTTTCATTTCTGGCAACAATGATTTATCTAGGTCTAATCCATATTCAATGTTGTTTGTAACTTGTGCAAATTGACGTGAGTGTTGAAGTCTAAGAGCTTCCAGAAGCTCACCGAGGGCATCTTCAGAGATATCAGTCAAGTTATCTTTTTTAATATTTTCAGTGACTGAAAACTCTTCGATCTTGGATCTTTCGAAGAAGCTTCTTAAAATTGCTTCGCTGTCCATGAATTGATGTGTTGTGGAGATAGAATTGTCGTGCACACATCACAACTTTGGACGCGCATGTATTCTTTCGTTCACCACTCATCCCAACAACACAACATGTCTTTGACATACCAACCCCAATCTTTTCAACCCCAAGCTCTTAGTACGGGATTTGTTTCAAGAATCACAAAGGATCCAGATAGTGCTATTATTGCTAATAATGTACCTCAAGAGCGTTCAGCAAAGAGAAATGCCCAACAAATAAACTACGCTGAGTTCGATAATGTCAATGATGATTTCGAATATGAGGAAGAGGGAAACTCATCTGCAACTTCTTACCCTAGTGCAAGTGCACACACTATCACGGCTGTACAAAAGCATCTATTGAAACCGGCAAGGTTAGCCAGATCTTCTGAGATTTTTACCGACGACATTTTCCATGATGCGACCGCCAAGATAGCTCTGGAAGCTTTAATTCCTATCAAATTGAGTATTGAATACAATGCCGGGGCTTCAAAGTTGATCGACTTCTTTATGTGGAATGTTAATGAGAGCCTAATTACACCTGAACAATTTGCGTCTCTACTTTGCACCGAGTTGGAATTGCCTAACCTGATCCATCTGGATATTGTCGAATCCATAAACAAACAAATAGAGGATTACAACTTCGTGAATAATTCACAGTTGCCACCGGGTAATGAATATCATGTGATCATCGACATATCCGTGAACTTAGACAAGAAACTTTATGAAGATAAGTTTGAGTGGGATCTTGTTCAAACGGATGTTTCCCCAGAGCAGTTTGCTGAGATTGTTGTTGCAGATCTAGGTTTGTCACTGGAATTTAAACCAGCTATTGCACATGGCTTACATGAGATGATCCTTAGATTGAAAAAAGAGTTGATCGATGGAACATATAACCACGAGCTTCACAAGTATCAGCAGTTGGCCGGTCTAATATTCGAAAGAAATATTAGAATCCGGACTGACAGCAGTATTCATAATGGAAATGCAGTCTGGGAGCCATTTATTGAAATCTTGAGTCCTTGGGAGATTGAAAAAAGAGAGATTGAAAGAGAGAGAAACTCGAGACGTCTAAAGAGAGAGAATATGAGAAGGGAAGTCGACGATTTTGGTGGAGGCAAGAGACGTGCGACGACAAGAAGAAGATTAGAAGAACTTGATTGGAGGATCTAGAGAAATATATGTATAATTCACAAACTGAGAGAGTATTCGCGATTGTAACTAGGGTTCCACTTATAGTCATAATATGCACACCTATACTTTTATCTACGAAGTTTCAATATTAAGAAAGACGGGTTATTGAAATAAGATATGAACGACATTGCGACAGAGAGTGACTCTAATCAAAACGAAGCCCCTGTTAATTCAAGCGAAGTACCGAAAATTCCTAATGATAATTCAGAAGACAGATCCCTTTACGATTCCTCGGGATTCTCGACGGACGAAGAAGCTTGTGACCAAAACGTTAACATTGGCCCCGAACTGAGTAACAAGCGGATTATTCTCCAAAGGTTTATTATTTATAACTCCAAAACCACGATGTATATTGTGGGAAGCAATTCAAAAGAAAGCCTTTTCAGAATAATCGAGATCAGCGCATCCAACACGTCCTCATCTCTAAATGTTATTGAAGATAAGTATTACTTCTATACTCGGAAGGATATGATTGAACTTATAAATGGCCTCAATGAATCAATAGAGGGGGGAATTCATAAAATTGCACAAGCTTACGGCCTCATTGGATTCATCAAATTCACAAAGGGATACTACCTCTCTGTGGTGACAAAATGCAGCCAGGTTGCCATAATAGGTGGTCACTTTATTTACCATATCGATGAGACAAAGCTAATACCTCTAGATCTTAATTACAAAAGGCCAGAAAAGTACTCTGATGAAGAGAAGCTTCTTTCCATATTCAAGTATTTGGACTTGGGCAAAACATTTTATTTCAGTTACACCTATGATATTACTAATTCTTTGCAAACGAATTTCATACGTCACAAAAAGGCTGCTCTCTCCTCTTTGAAGCAAGACCAAGAACCTACGAGAAAAATATTCGAACACAACGAGAGATTTGTGTGGAACAATTTGCTTTTGAAGCCCGTTCTATCACAACCAGATGTTGCGACATACGAATGGTTCCAGCCGATAATTCATGGATTTATCGACCAGGCTAATATATCGATTTATGGTCGCAAGATTTATATCACTATCATCGCTAGAAGGTCTCACCACTTCGCTGGAGCTAGGTTTCTAAAGAGGGGAGTTAATGATAGAGGCAACGTTGCCAATGAGGTTGAAACTGAGCAAATAGTTTCAGACATGCTAATAACCTCATTCCATGATCCTAAGTATGGCTTTTTCGCCAACCCTCGCTTTACTAGCTTCGTCCAGCACAGAGGCTCCATCCCATTATATTGGACTCAGGATCTCAATAGATTGCCTAAACCTCCTATTGAGATAAATCTTTCTGATCCATTTTATCAAAGCTCAGCAATGCACTTCAATGATTTACTGTCACGTTATGGGGATCCAATTATCATATTGAACTTGATAAAAACGAAAGAAAAACAGCCCAGAGAGCTGAAATTGAATCAACATTTTCAAGACTGCCTCAAGTATTTGAACCAGTTTTTACCATACGATGAAAGGCTTCGATACCACTCCTTTGACATGTCCAAACACTCAAAGAAAAATTTGGATGTGATTGGTCCATTGCAAGCAATAGCGTGTTCCTCGATCAGAGAGACAGGATTTTTTCACAATGGCGTAGATGTCAAGTCTACAAAGATTCAAAGAGGGATAATAAGAACCAATTGTATCGATTGTCTTGATAGGACCAACGCTGCACAATTTATCATATGCAAAGAGGCCTTAACGCATCAGCTTCGAAGTTTGGGCATTCTCTCGCAATCTGCTGATCTAGATTACGATTCTGACCTTATCAATATTTTAACTGAAATTTTTCACGACCATGGTGATACAATAGCAGTTCAATACGGTGGCTCGAATTTAGTGAACACGATGGATTCGTACAGAAGAATAAATCAGTGGTCCTCGCATACCCGTGACATCCTTAATAGCATCAAAAGGATATACTCTAACTCTTTTATGGACCTGATACGGCAAGAAGCTATTAATCTTTTCTTAGGAAACTATATTTACGAAGCCGACAAGCCAAAGCTTTGGGAACTACAAAATGATTATTACTTACATAATAACAGTCAGATCCAGAATTTTAGAATCAAGCCTAGTTACCAAAAGTGGTATAACACTAGGAAAAATTTATCTTCGGAAATTACCACTGGGAATGATGAGTCGAATGAATATTATTCGCCCTATTTTCACCGCCTTAACCCATTCCCTGAATATAATGATAATTGGTTTAACGAATGCTACGTCCCCAAAAACTTTCAATCATTCTCTGATCTTTTTCAATTCAATATGAACTCAAATTTGAGATATTTTCCATCCAATTCTAACTCTACGCCAAAAAACTTCGATTACAGCCCGTTTGAAACTCGAAAACCATACTTTAAAAACAGAACCTCCGATACAAACCGCAAGCCGCATCTTAGTGACGACAATCGTGATGATATAGAAAATCTTGGTGCCAACCACGGACAAGAACACGGAAGCTATTACGACGTTGCAACATCGAATCTGCGAATAGCAGAAAACAACGGACAACAAAGAAAGTTTCCGGCATTCTTATCCAAGAGAAATCCTCCGAAAGTACCACACTTTCCTAAGGTCAACACCGATCAACTGCAGACTCAATCCGAAAATCTAAAAGATACTCACCAAAGAGAGGCCGTTCATTTCAATACTAACTCCCATGACTCGGGTATTTACAAGGCCCACTTTCAACCCCTGACGATACCAGCATCACCTCTGCGACCTCAAACATCTGAGAATGACACAATGCATACCACAGAAGATGATCGAAAAATATATGAGTTCTCAGTTAAGGCTGGCGCATCGTCCTCCCAATTATTATCTCAAGAACCTAACTTTTTGAAAAATGATGATCTCACGACATACTGGCTTTATGTTGATAGCGGAAGAAACGATAGCCTGGGATTATCGACAGAAGATGATTACTTCCGTTAATGCACAATAAATATACTCTCACCTATTTAAATAATGTAATTTCGATACATCCGCAGAAGACAGTCCATTTAACTCGCAGCCAGTAACATAATTCTATTACATTTGTTATTGTAGTTATACGCGAGAAATCAAATACTCAGGCTAAACCGATATATGACCTCGAAAAAATTCCAATTGATTCCCATCAAGGTGAATGGCACTTTATGAAGTCGACAAGTAAATTGCATTCGTCCTCCCTCTATGTTAAATTCGTGTACATAAGATACCCAATAAGTGACAATCAACAATTAAACTCCAGCTTATACTTCAATACAACATAATATTAATAATTCTATACAAATTACAACAAATTCTACATAAAATCTTAATAAGTGTGCTTTAGAATGTGTGCTTAGAATGTGTGCTACCAAAAGACAGTTTTGCACATAAATAAAATAGAAATAAACATATAATTAGTTATAATTGATAAAATCTCGAAATCTTGAACAAAAAAAAAACCCACATGAAAAAAAACCTCATATTTTCACATCAGAAATATTTAGAACACTGCTTTTACAAAGAACATTTCTCTAAACATTTCTCATTTCCTTCATCAAAGTTTACGAAAGTTATATCCTAGAAAGAGCACTTGTTTAGGCCATCCCCGTATACAACTATAATACTATAAGTATACGGGAGGGTAAGTTCAAATTAGTTATGATATTTAATTAGTTATGATATTTGCATTTACATTTAGTCTGCCAATATATTTATTTACATAATGATTAGCCCTTTATCTAAATATATTTTTAGTTGCTTGTCCAAAACATATTTGAATATTCCTCAAAAATAGAAAGGTATTTACGAAAAGTTTCGAAATGAATAAGCTAAAAATAATTATTCCATGAGCACCAAAACACTCCTAAAAGGCAAAAAAAAGAGACCCTAGAGTTTGGAATGCGTATCTAAGTACCTCTTTCATAGATGTTAACATTTTAAAATGAGATCTTGAGGCATCATTTTGCTTCGAGCTTGGATAGATTTTTTGTTTTGTGTCAAGCGATTGACTTAATGCAAGAAGAGGCCATGAATTCCATGTTAGACATAATTCATGGTTAAAACGCCTGATCAAAGTATGGGTAGGGTCTAGAATAACAACCTTGATAAAGATGTTCATCTATGATTATTAGCTTGGCTGTTATCTTCATTGCAGGTCCAATATTATGTAAAATGCTGTCTTGAAGATATTTTCATCTCACGTATTTTATGTATTCAGATTCCCTTACTTATATAAGTCATCATATAGATATTCCAATATAAATTAAAGCTGACTACTTCACCTATCAAGGACGGTTCAATGGAAGAAGATCCTAATTGTAATCTGTATTACAATCGTTAGCTATAGTACCTAAGTTGATTCGTTACCTAAAATAACGTTTTTTTCACTAAACATGCTTCAAATGGATAAAATACGTAGACTTTCCGCAGTATTTTTGTTTGAACGCACATTTTGAAAAGGATTTATAGTTGTACATGGTTTTCAATAAATGTACATAAAAAAAATATAGAAAATATTAATAAGAAATTATAATAAATAATTATCATAGGATAATGACCGATTAATATTATTAATATGAATATTATCTATAATAATTCTACTATTAATCAATATTTCAATTACTAGATTTTTCATATCTATTGATTTTACCAATAATAAAGCTCAATTCCTTTGCGTCATATAAAAGATAAAATAAAAAAAAATTAATAGAAATGACATTATTGTATTTCTTTGATTTATTACTCTAAATTCGTCAACAGCTATAGGTTGCTGATCTTAGAATCAGCTGTATAAATTTATGTCGCTCTTTTGAATGGTGCTTAAACCGGTTAAGATAATGATTGGTTTTGGAAAAAACGTAAAAAATAATATAATTTTTCGTGTTAATTTTGGCAGTCTATCAACGGATACGACTGAAAAATTTTTGACTGGCAAATTTAGATTCAGGAGAAGGTTTAACATTGAATCTTTACAATTTTGCGTTACCTCATAATTTTGGACGTAATTTATTGGTTTAGGAGAGTGAATGAAGCTCAAATTCTTCTACATACGACTTTTATAGTTTATCTAGCAGAAGTGAAGGAAGAGTTCTCATTTTGTAATGAATTAAAGTAAAAATACTCATGTATAGAGGAGCTTATTTATTAAATTTTATTTATAATTGTCTTATTTCGAGTGCTAATGCCCAAGTGTGCATCTGATATTTACTATTCAGTTTAAAATCATTTCTGGTGGAAATATTTTCAGTAATTATTATATTGATATTCATTTGTTTACATAATATTAACATTATAGATATATGCCTCACAGTCCTCTGTTCAAAGTATGACCAGGGCATAAATGGCTCCTGGCAGACTCCTAGGGTCCATTGTTAAGGCGACGTCGTAAATCCCATGGCAATGCAGTAGAAGTTCACCACTAAGTAGGGTGACTGGTATCCGGTTCGGTTAGACTAGAACGCTTGCCCAACACTAGCAATAGCTTCGACCCATATATAGGAACCGACATGAGCTGGGCTCAGAGGTACATCCCAACGTTTGGATAATGGTGGGAGTAAAGAGAGATAGCATTATGCAATCAATTGCCAAATTTTAGGACCAAGGGAAAGTAAATTTTTAAGGAAAGGAATTACGAATAATGCATGGAGGTTTAATATTCATTTTACTTGATTTTAATTGTAGCTATGGAGATTTTGATTTTCCCTGCAAATTAGTTGAAATTGTCTCTTCGTCGGTTCAAATTATTTGAACATTTATTGAATGGACGTGGGAATATCCATTTGTTTTGGGGTAACCTACCGTTTCTGGGGCGGAATTATTAATTTCGGTCACTGTAAAATATATCGGTATTGCTGACTTAGAGTTCTCCTAAAATTGGGATTCTCCACTTTAGGTCATACTTGTCATACTCACACTCATCAGAGACGCCTTCGTCCTCGCAATTGCTTTGAAAATCACCAAACCGGTTTATAAATTGCCGTTTTTGATAAACGGTATTGAACCTGAAATTCCTTTTATTGTATCGGTTGCGATAGAAAAAGTTCGAGTATTCTATAAGCTCGTCATCAGATGACCAGGTTCTTTCGCTGATGACTTCAGTCATGTTATCGCATGAACTCTGGTTACCTAGAGCTTTCGCGGTGATTTCGTTGTTGAATTTGGAACCAGTGATGTCTTTAGCGTATTCAATATTTTGAACGTTATTTAATGCTTTGTAAAAGTTTTTTAAAGGCAAATTGATGAAGAACTTGTAGTCAGTCTCTTGGCATGAATAAAAGAGTAAATCATAATCATTAAATAGAGTAGACGGAGGTGAGATATCTATGAAAAAGATACTGAAACCTGACTTTAGGTATAGCCCTATCTCCTCCATTGTCAATTTCACCTTGAAAAGATGATTATGATGGTTAGAACAACTTGAGTGTTCGCAATTTCTTTCCGGGTGAGGTATAACAAATTCGCCAACCTTCAAGAAACAAAATTGATTCTTAGGTAGAATTTCTTTAATGTTCATCGGAGGATAAAATGTCTGGAGCTCAAGAGACCCATCAGAATTGCTATGCTCAACTTCAAATTTTGTTGTTCCAAGACCCGTGCCGCTATTAATAACAAGCCCGATGTTAAGATTGTAAGTTCCAGGGGCTATCCAAACCTCCTTAGTATATGAAAGTAAATATGTTCTGTTGATTTCCACATAATGATTGTAGACGTAATTCGTGGGCTGGTCAATTTTGTAATCGGGATATTCAGCAAAGAGTCTTTTGTTTTTGAAAAGGGAATATACGTATCTCCAGGAATCTTTGATGTACATTGATTGGAGCAATTCGGTGGGCTCAATTTGAGCTTTGTCTCCGAAATCAATTAAATTCAAACGAGAAGTGGCCACCAAGCGGGCATTTAGTCTAAACGAATCTAGAGATATCATATACTCTCTTAGTTGTGGGAAGACTTTTGTCAAAATAATGATCACATCATCGCCAAACTTCCTTATGAGCTTATCGTAAAACAAGTCATTATACAATAAGTAAAAGTGTGAATTCGTTAGTTTCAATGAACTTTGAGGTACCAAATGTAATATCTTCACCTGTATCTCTAATGGAAGATTACTTATCATCGCTGAAAGCAATGGTGCTACTTCCAGCAAGAAAAGTGTGACAAATCACTTGCACATCGGTTGCTTACATAGACCTATATGCCAGAATACGGGGTAACGTGGAGATACGTAGCGCCCGGTGTACGTCAAAGCATTGCTCAATTAACCTCATTCATGACTTAGCTTTTGATGGCATTGATCCTATCCCGTGCCAGTTATTTTGCTACTTCTTCTCCAAGTTAAATTGCTGCCTAATTCTGTTGGTGGGTATCGCTTGGGACAGCAATCCTCTTTGAACAACTAGTTCCTGACTATTTAAAAAGGACATAATTTTATGAAATCGTATGAGACATACTCTTTAGCCTCGGATAAAAGACTCGACGATTGGGAACTTTCCCTCACGCGTGCGACAATTCTCTACCTTCGATCGGCGATTGGAACTTTACGGGGCATTTAAGTGCTACATTATGCAGTTGAGATGGAGTTTCCCACAAGTCGCGCTCGATATAAGGGCGGTTTAGTGCCCCACGTGATCGAAGCTTCTCGAACGCCCGCGCGATCTCACAGGATTTAATCGTCGGAATATTTGTCCGTTTTGCTTTCTATCTACAGCTTATTCAATTAAAAAATGGCTATTCATCCTGTTGTATTGTGGGCTCAACGCTCTAATGAATCTGATCCAACTAAAAATCTTGTTTACTTGACTATTCAAGTCCAAGACCCAATCAACACGAAGATTGACTTGAGTTCCTCAAACTTGACGTTCTCGGCGGATTCAAGTGATGGCGCTTCCCACTATGAGTTGAATTTGGATTTTTATGATGAGATTGACCCTGAAAATTCACACAGGCATGAGTCTGGAAACCACATTCAATTCGTCTTGAGAAAGAAGAAGGCCCAGGCTGATTACTGGCCACGTTTGTTGAAAGAGAAGTTGAAGTTGCATTACATCAAAACTGATTTCGATAAATGGGTTGATGAGGATGAACAAGAAGAGCAGGTTGAAGACGATATGTCCAATATGATGAATTTCGGCGGTCCTGGTGGTCCTGGTGGCCCTGGTGGTCCTGGTGGTCCTGGCGATATCGACTTTTCCAAGTTGCTCGCCCAAGGCGCTGGTGCTGGTGGCCCAGGAGGTGATTTCGACATAAGCTCCTTAGCCAGTCAATTAGGTCAAAATGGAGCCTTTGGAGGAGAAGATGATGATGGATCAAGTGACGATGAAGCCTCCGAAGAAACCAAATAAGCGTATCTTGAACTAATTACTTTTAATTGAGAGTTCTCAGGAAAGTCTAAGTTTCTATCCCAGAAGGGATCACTATCACTGAGGTCATGGGGTGGTAATCTAATGTAAGCATGCAATTTGGTGAAGTCACAAATATTGTGTATGTGCCAGAATAACGCATTAGCTTTCTGTAACTGGTTTTCTGGCGATTCGTCGTAGCAGAACCAATTGCAAACAGCAATAGATTTGATAGATGACTCGAAGTATAATTTTTTTAGATTATCTAGAAGATCGTCAAACGATTTTAATCCCATAAGTGAAATTGTGTTGAACTTGTTGATCTCGTGGACCTTCATCCTCGCTGTAATTTCAATCCTTAAATCAATCAATAATGAATGATCTAGATATATTAGCATTGGTACACTTTTCCTCTCGATTATCATATTTATTATATCCTGGATGAATTGGCTAGTAGAAGTGGCTTGTATCCAATTTATCTTGTCGAACCCCATCATTAAAGGTACTTGTCAAATATTAAATTGGTAGTGTGCATATCAATAAGGAAAATTTTTGGTGACATTTCGCGTGTAGAAATGAAGTCCAACTCAAAGCATTCTTGCCAATGATAGGTTTACGTGGAAAGCTTTCAAGGGGTGGTGCTCTTGTAAAGATGGCCACCCGCTCAAGTTCCAGTGCTCCTGTGGTGGATTTATCTTCACAGAAAGAAATGAGAGAGAAGGCTTTGGCAGATGCCCTTGCTAGAGAAGAAGAGACCATTGCGAAAGAGAAAGCGTTGAGAGAATTAAAGGATCAAACCCGTAATGCTATTTCAGCTTTGAACTCGACGCCTTCTGATTTGATTCGTGAAAGACTACAAACTTTGCAATCTCAATTAGACCGTCTTCAAGATCAAGATAAGGTAAAGCAGTTGGATGAAGAAATGGAGCTGTTTTTATTTAAGAATATGAAGCTCTCCTCAAGCGATATTGCTAACAGACCATGGTCTAAGAATTCTAAATCTCCATTGCAAGATTCCGCCTCAGAGAATGAGCCTATCTCCCAAAAGATCAAGACTACTGCGTCCAGCACTTACACCAATCAATATCCCAACTTGAAACCAACTCCTGACTACAAGGCTTACTCGTCTCAAGAATTGTTTTTGAGACAGCTTGCACACATTAGACAGACAGGTAAGTTGGGCTCATCCATTTCAGATGTTTATGATCCAAGCAATGACGTGAAAAATCCGGCTAGTATTGATGAGGTGACAATCTCTTCTTTGATGGCTGCCGGCTGTCATTTGGGACATTCAAAGGCAATTTGGAGGCCGTCGACGCAACCATTTATTTATGGAGAGTATGAGGGTATTCATTTAATTGATTTGAATGAAACTTTAGCTGCTTTGAGAAGAGCCACTAAAGTCATTGAAAGTGTGGCAACAAGAGGAGGTGTTATATTATATGTTGGTACTTCAAGAAATTGGGAACAGCACCGAGCTTTGGAAGAAGCGGCTAAGAGAAGTAAAGGATACTACGTTTCTCACAGATGGATTCCTGGTACAATCACTAACTTCACTGAAGTCTCTAAGCAAATTGGTGGTCATCAAAAGATTGAGGTTGATCTCAGCGATGCCCCCACTAACCGCAATATCACCGCGCTGGAAGATTCTTTGATTAAGCCGGACTTGGTTGTTTTATTGAATCCAGTCGAGAACAGAAATTGTATTAACGAATGTATCAAACTGAGAGTCCCAACTATCGGTTTATGTGATACTAACATGGAGCCATCTTTGTTGACATACCCAATTCCCTCCAATGATGACTCGATGAGAACATCTTCTGTCATATGTGGTATCTTGTCTAAGGCTGCTCAACAAGGTGTGGAGAAAAGATATGAGGCATTTGCTGACTATAGGTCGACTCAGAAGTAAGTTCCCGACTTGACATTCCGCATAATAGCTGTACATAGTTAAATAATCAAATTCGGTTATATATTGAGCGTTGTGTATTTTGAGATATTAATGGTTTGCTCTATGGTCTATTGATTCTTCTTCTTATCCTGCTCCTCACTCTCTTCATCTTCATCGTCGCTTCTCTCATCTTCCGCAACTCCACCCACAACATATCTGTAGACAATCCGGAGAATCAAGAAAAGCCAGTACGAGTTGAGAATTTGCAATGCAAAGATCAATCCAAAAACAATAGGTTGCGAGATCCAACATTTATATTGCTGGGTGTCCCAATTGAGCTCCCACTCACCAATCGTTCTAAATTCAGTCAAAACAGACCACAAGATCCTCAAGTTGAGGTAATGTCTCAAATAAACCCACACAACGAGGAATAGCAACAAAAATGGACCTGTCAAGACAGAATCGATGTAATTCAAAGTTTTTGATGTACAAAGGAAGAAATCTGAAACATCCATAGTGACATAAACCGCTAATCCCATCCATGTAAAATGAAATCTATAAGAACACCAGATCAAAGCGATAGTAACAATATGATGCATAATAAGCTCATAAAAGTCCTTTCTTGGTTTTTCAAGCTGCAAAACCAACACCAAAGACTGTTGAGCCCAAAATGCAGCTTGGCCGAGATAATAAACTTTGAAATACCAATCATGTGTTTTGTGGGGATAGTTTTCATAGAATGGCTTGGTTTCGAAAAACCATATCGGGGTGTGAGACATTACCCACAATCCAAATGGGCCCGAAATTCCGTAGTAAAACATAGAATAAGTTTGCTCCATAAACCTGTTAATCTTTCCGGGCTTTTTGACTCCCAACTTAATCGCCAATGGTCTCATAACGGCGCACATCATAAATTCTCTAAGAAAGGTGAAGAAAATGGTGTAAAAGCCAACGAAATAGAAATCATTAACTCCCTTTCCATACTGGTCCGTCCCATCAATCGGATAGGAAGGAATTATCATAGCTTCGAGCGCTTCATGAATGGGGGAGTTCTTGTCCCCGAGTAAGAATGTTCCGATTAGCATAGTCAAAATAATTAGAGGCACAATCCATGTATGTCTGGAGCAGATTTCTCTGAAACCAACCCACATTTTTTTGATAATGGCAATATCG
The DNA here is from genome assembly GCA_030674715.1 of Clavispora phyllophila. Taxonomy (NCBI): domain Eukaryota; kingdom Fungi; phylum Ascomycota; class Pichiomycetes; order Serinales; family Metschnikowiaceae; genus Clavispora; species Clavispora phyllophila. The sequence goes on along the minus strand of JAKUAN010000041.1, from coordinate 39,912 downwards.
GTCTTTGACTCCTTGCTTAACTCTTGAATCCGTTGTACCAGCTTGCGACGTTGCTCTGGAGTTGTTTTCATTGTCGAGAACCCGGGAGCAGCAGTATCACCAAGATTAAAATTCCCCACGGAGGAACCTCTGCGGCGGTGAGAATCACTAATTTTTTCAGGTGACAACATCTTTCTTCGCAAATTCCAGAAAGAAAAAGGTGAAGCGAAACAAATGCGCGTATTCACGAGTTCCTCTGGTCAGTTAATAGGAGCAATTGATACTTACATGCACGACTGTTCACTAAAGAGATTGATTGTCCATATTCATGAGACCGACTTAACAAATTGTTAATGTATAAGATTCAAATTCCTCAATTATTTACCCGGGATAAATTCCGCATTTAATCTTGCCTTTTTTTTTTGTACGATGCAGCGGAATCAACGTGATTTATACCTCTCGCGCTCATGATTGAGATTCAGTTGTTAGGGTGTAATGAAAATGGGAGCTTCGTAAATAACCCACATTAAGATTTTGATAGACCTTGAATAAGTCGATCAAAATTTTGTCACGGCGAACTTTCATGAAGACGAATAATGTCACATTTGAATTGATTTGTGTGGCTATGCCGGGGCAGGTCTGCATACTTACGCCGCAGTCCCCCAAATCAAGTTCAAGTGACTTAGTAATATTTGCATAATCAATGATGACAGACTTGGAGAATCTGATTTTGAAAGCAACAGATGCAACCTTAACAGGCGATAATTGGCAATATATCTTAGATTGCTGTGACCGGATTTCAGACAACCCGGAAGCAAATACGAAAGAGGCTTTAAAGCTAATCAAAGCAAGGCTCGCCCTCAAAGATGCTAATGTGATCCTACGGACTTTGTCATTAATTGTTGCGGTGGCTGAAAACTGTGGGTCAAGGATGAAGCAAGAGATTGCATCAACATCATTTCTTCAGGACTCGTTGATTAAGAAGCTAGGTGATAAGAAGTTACACAGACTGGTTAAATTCAGGGTTGCGGAGGTTATCGTGCAATTGAATAAGTCATTTGATAATGATCCTTCCTTAAAGCCTATCAAGAATGCGCTAGAATCTGTAAAGCTGAAATATCCGCAATATTTGACCGCGCCTCCTAGTAAGCCGGAAAAGAAAACTCTTTCGAAAGAAGACCGCAAGAACGAAGAAATGGAATTCGAAAGAGCGCTTAAACTTTCTGTACAAGAATATGAGAGAGAGCAGTCTTTAAAAAGATCAGCTTTGCAATCGAAACCGCTTCCTGCAACGGGAAATTCTGAATCGAGGAAGGAAGCTTCAACCGTTAGTGAACCAGGTACTGGCCGCGCTGAAAGCAAGGAGCAGGATCTCCCTGGAACTACTAGCATCGCTAGTGTTAAGAAGGTGTGTGCATTATATGATTTGATCTCATATGAGCCAGATGAGCTCTCTTTCAAAAAAGGTGATATAATTACCGTGATCGAGTCGGTATATCGTGACTGGTGGAGAGGAATGCTTTCCAACGGTAAAGTGGGAATATTCCCCTTGAATTATGTCTCTCCTGTCATACCTAAAACCCCAGAAGAGCAGGCAAGAGAGCTTGCCTTGGAGCACCGTCTTGTGAATTTCGAGTCAAAAAATGTTGAAAAGTTATTAGCACTTTTATCAGGCAACCCTGAAAGAGTAAGTGAAGACGAGGTTACCAAGCTTTATAATGATATTGTTCCGTTGAAAACTACCTTGGCTTTGCTCATTGATAAGTACAGCAGCCGAAAGGATGAGCTAGGCATCTTACATGATCAAGTACATTCACAAACAAAGCTATACGATAGTTACCTCGACCGAATTGTTAATCTAAGGACTACGAGCTATTCTCTGGGTACTTTGCCGTATCCTTCGCAATATTCTGAGCGCCCCAATAGTGATTCGTCTCTGAATTATTTGGAGCAGCAGCCAACGAGTGCTGGGTTCGGGAATTCAACTCAGCAAATCGACTACTCCAAGTATACGAGGAGCCAGGATGCTCCAGTATATTCTAGTCAACGGGTACCTCAGACTAGTTTTATAGGGCAGAATTCTGAGTCTGGAGAGTATCCTCAGTATTCGCACTACCCACGGGATGTTCGATAAGTAGTTAGTTACTGCATATAAACAAATCATCAAAATATTAAAAACAGGGTAACCGGCAACAGTCGAGTTACGACATTCCAAAATGTCAAATTTATACAGTCATAGGGAAGAGCAAAACAATCAGAGGTTTGACCAGCTCGCGCAGACGCTTCATCAGTTCAGAACCACAGTCGACAATGATATACATGGGGGCATCCAGCAAGAAATGCTGACGTTAGATCTTTTGAACGATAATTTTGCTCAGTTATGGAGCAAGGTGAAGAGATCTAGTGGTGATTTGCGAACTGTCATGAACAGAAATGCAAGTTTGACTAAAATAGTGTTTACAATATTGGTTTTCTTCTTTGTGATATGGACTATAGCAAAGTTGCGCTCATAGAATCAAAGTATCGTTTCGTGTTTCAGCTAATTCACTGGTTTACCACGTCGGAACCTAACTTATATGTCCCTATAGCTTTTCCCCAATTGATCTTCGACTTTGTAACAGGTAACAATCTGCGGAGGTTCTTGAATGAGTTTTGGTTCAATAAGTTGAATTGATCAACAACCTTCAATGTCAACTCGTTCTCGGTGTTATTGATGAAGTTGAGTATGGAAGACGTCGAGATGCTCTCCAATTTGTGGTTGATAGGTTCCTCAAAATTGAGTCTAACATTTCCATCTTCATAGTAATGTATATCCAAATTGACACGTCCCGTTAATTCACCACTGCCAGCAATCGTGTACACTGATTTCCAACGCCCAGTGTAGAAATTGTCAGGATCGATTTTCTCTCCAATAATGATAACACTTATGTTCTCATCTGAATCTGGGACGACAGTAAAAGCAAACTCAGAAGGGTAGTGGTTATCACCGTAAACCTTCAATCCTTCGACTAATTCATTGAAGTAGGTAGGGTACTCAACATCAGGTTGGGCAGCCTCGACATCTATAGCTTCTCGACTCTTTAAGTCCACATTGAATTTTTTCTTCCCAATAAAGTCCCAGTACTTAGTAGAATGTGGGTCTTTATTGAAACTGCTTGCAATGAACGTTCCGGAAAGGACAAGAGCATTACTCTCGATAAACTTCTCGATCGACTTGTTGATCGCAAACTGTGTTTCATGGGAAACGATTGTATCCAAGGTACTCTTTATACTTTGCAACTCTCCTGGTGGTGCACTTTTGACCAAATCATCTATGATTGCGTTCAAATTCACGGACATTGTTTTCAGATGTGTAAGCGTCCATAAACTCCTTTGACAACCATACTCAATACGTGCAGGGGTGTTCTACAATATGCACTTCTTTCGGGGCATTCATCATTGAGCACCTTCCTTGAATTGGGTTACTTTAATTAACTATTCTCTTGCTTTTCTAATTATATGAATCTAGTTATTTGCTGGTTTCTTTATAATTCACATTTGGTGGTTGTTTTCTCAATGAAATTCGGTAGACGAGTAGCTATTTTTAAGATTTAAATTTTTTTGATACACAATTACAAATATAATAAATAAATAGATACGTTAAAAAATTGAATATCTTCAATTCTTTGGAAGCAATAAGTAGCGAATCATTAAGATTCACAATATTTCTAATATGCAAATATCTTCTTCCTCTAATAGTTTCTGAACTTAAGCGCATTTACTTTACCTGACTCTCTTGCGCGGTACAGGTAAATTGAAATATCAGTTTCCGTTAAACTATTAACATACCCTATGAAAGATGGAAAGCATCTGCACCTTCCGTAATAGCGTCGATTAGCTTTCTGTACATAATGGCCTCCAGTGAATAGTCGGGTAATTTTAAATAGTTGACGCATGTCATCACAGAAGGGAGGTAGTCGTCGCTAGTAAGATTGTCTTCAGCATACTTCCGCACAACAGTGAATTCCGGACGCATAGATTTGAAGCCACCTATCGGTAATCGAGGCGATCCTGTTAAAAACTTCAAAAAATTTCGGCGGTTGTCAACAGAGAGGTTCATCAAAACATTGATAAGGCGTTCGATGGTAATTGAATCGTGAGTGTAACCATGGTTCGGTTTTATTGCGTCTGCGAGTGCTTCTCTAGACCAATCCTCCTGAGAGCTCCCAAATATTTCTTTTAGTTCATCGGATGTAAAGATTGAAATCGAACTTATAGGAAACACCTCAGAAAACCCGTTCACAAATGCCTTCACTTGATGATATACGCCACGGAAAACAAAATTTTCCACCACCTTGCTGATATAAATATCAACGTTATCAGCTGTAACAATAGTATCCGATCCATGAGGTATCAATTCATACTCAGGGTAACCAGGCAACACGAAAGAGAGTGATAAATCTTCAATATCAACATCGAAAGGCTTGTCCTGGTTTGTAGCATCACTAAAATGCAGGTAGGACTTCAACTTCTCCAAGGACACAGCTAATTTAGGGTCAATTAATTTCAAGACTGATATCAGGTCGAACCCTTTTCCAGAATTTTCATACAAATCCCCATCGAATAATTCCAGAGTCCGAATCAATGCGAGAAACACACAATTAAAATCAAAATCAACCATTCTGGAGTCTATCAATGCTCTGGCAATGAATTTACCCAATTGGGCGAACAAATAAAGAATCTTTTGACCATTGGCAGAGTCAATTTGCTTTGGGTCAAGAGGACGAGGGAAAAGTCCGGTATTGCTAAACACATAATTGCCACTATTAGATGCACTCTTTGAATCAAGCTGATCGTCTCTCCACAAATGCAAACTTCTTCTGCAAAATTCTTTGGATATTGTAGAATAGAATTCCAAAGTTGGACCGAGCCCCGAGCCAGCTTCGTCGTAATATTCAATCTCAAGCACATCTGGAGATTTTCCGTATACTTGCAAGACTTTCATCGCGCTAGAAAAGAAATGATCTCTTGATATTCTAGCTTTTATTCTTGAAGGCCTGCCAATCTGTCGACCGATCGCATTAGCTCCATTGTAGGAGTACCGGGAAGACAGCTCGTCAGGAGTTTCCCTCGAACTCCTCAATTGCCAGTTATGAATCAAACGAGAATAACCAAAGGAAGTACTTTGCAAGAATAATATTTTAGTTTCAAGAGGAAGAATGAAAGGAAAGTCTTTAGCAACTCGCACACACCAATTCGGCAATGTTCCACTCGCCACAATCAAAAGCTCCTCCAATTGCCTGTTGAGCTTGACAGTTAAATTCCAATTCCTGAATTTTTCGGTCTGGAGGGCACAAAATTCTGGTGACAATTGCTTAACCTCTTCATTCAATTCAAACAAGACCTTTAGAAGCAGAAACAAAGAAGTGGTTTCAGCATCACAAAAATCCAACTCGTTGTCTCTGAAAAAGTCTTCCTTTTTTGAAGGTTTAACTTCAGAGTCTGAAACCTCGTAGAAAATGACATGTTGCTTACACCAAATATCATTTGGGTCAACCCTAGTTATGCCCTTTTCTGTTTGGATCCCTTTGAATACAGCTCCAAACACAGTGGTCTCCTCTGGAATTACGTCTTCATTGAGGAAGAAGTCAAAAGCAACAGGACTCTCATTCCCATTATCACTCATTTCCTCATCAGATTCATTTGTCTGTTGCAGCGACATTGAAATTTCGTCATGCCTTTTTGAATTGAACTTGAAGTGCTGCAGCAAGAACGCCCCTATAGATTTGAAGGTCGCAATGGCATGTACGGACAAGTTCATGTTGTCCAAGTCAAGGCTTAAGAGTTTGTTGGATGATTGAATCGGGACAAGTTTGATCTTCACTTGCTTTGCCATAGATGCAGCGTTATTCACAGAAGTACCCATATTATTACCCCCACTAGTGTATACATCAAATGACTCTCTTCTAGACAAAGAATCTTCGAGTATAAGTATGAGGCGAGAAATCGATTCATTGTCGGCGTAAAGCGTCCGAACGAACGAAGTCTTACAAGAGGACCAAAAGTGAGAAGCATATAACTTGTTCTCCCCGTGGCTTTTCAAAAGACTTTCCAAGTGAGAAATCAAACCCAGGCTCATTAATTCATACGTGGAAATGCCACCTTCTCGCGCATCCAACAAGGATTTGAAGGATGCCCAAATATTGTCCCATTCAGAATCAGATGCCATAGGCAGAGTGCTAGTTAATCCCAGTATAACTTCATCTAGAAGGGAATCATCAGTCGCTTGTATAGAATTTACCTCTTTGTGCTCTTCATAAAGTGCTCTCAATTGTTCTCCAATTACCATCATATTTCTGAAAGTGACCTTTAAAGATAGTGGTGATTCCACATTTCTAAAAATTTCATGACCGCCGCCTCTATTGAAGAAAGACGTAAGTGGGGCATTATCAAGTTTTCCACCAACGTCATCTATTGGGGAATCAATTTCCAGAGAAAGGCGAGAACCCAGAATTATGTCAAGAATGAAAAAGAGATCATCAAAAAGCCCATCCCTCTCTAAGGAGTGGAGGAATTCTGGTTGCATTCCGCCCATAATGGTTTTTAAAATGAGGAACACACAAAAAATTGACAGAGTCTGCTTCAAAGTAGCAATACTCATATTTGACTTGAGCAGCTGTTCGATAAAGTCAGGAGAGAAAACTTTTCTGCCAGAGCTTGTTACCGAAACTAAAATACCTGATAATGAATTAAAATCTTCAATGCATCTCAAATTTGATTCATCTCCGAACGAAACAATCTTAAAGACGCAAATTAAAACCTTTCTTCTCACATCAGCATCCATAGATCCTTGGAAAGAGTGAATTAAGACAGGCCAAATGATATTAACAAAGTTCCAAAACTTAGTAGGTTCACGATTCGTAAAGAAATCTGCTCTTTCTTCAATCGAAGGAGCTTCAAAATTACTTTTCTCAAGTAGCATAGAAGAATCACCATCGTTGGGTATGGGCAAAATGCTTTCAATCAACTGCAAAAACTGGAATAGTAATTCTTTTGGCATAGCTATCACAGCTTCAATGGGAACGACCTTATCAAATGGTACTCTCTGGTTGGATTCATTTGCAAGTATTGAGGCCTCCCCTCTATCCTCCTCTTTTTTGTATCTATTGAGTGAAATGCAAATTTGAGAGCCAATATTCAAATCCAACAAGATATCTGATATCTTAATTGACGCCGCGGAGACTATATTCAATGACTTCAATAATGATATATTTGAAGTATATTTCAAGCCATTTTCAGTCCTAGTGGGATTGCAAGATTTGGAAATGATATTAATCATCTGGCTTAAAAGGGCGCTGTTTTGAAAGAGCTTCTCCGTATACCCTGGCTCTTGTTTGTAGCTTGCAATAATACGCGACATTCCAAGCCAGGCATTTTCAATGACCAATCCGTCCCTATAGTTCTCAACAACTTGGGATAGCAACGGAAAGGCACTTTCCACCAAGAGAAATCGCGATCTTGATATGTTGGTACAAGCGTTGGCAAATATAGTAAGGCACTTCCGTTGAGCATGAATAGTCAAAAAGTCAAGATTTCTCAAGCAAGCCTCTAGTCCATTACACTCAACAATCAACAGATGAGCACGTGGATCCCTCGATATGATTTCCAAAGTTTGCAAGGCTTGCTCCGTCAAGTCAATATAAGTAATTTCTGAAACTCTTTCAATCAAGGCCTTTACTACATCATTGCTTAGCGCATGATGAATGAAGTCCTGGTTTACCTCTATGAAGTTATAGAGGCATCTGCAAGTAACAAGATGTAGTTCAAGTTCTTCTATCAAACGAGGGTCATTCAAAATTTGAACGATAGCCTTGGCTAATCTTCCCGCTGGGATTAGTCTTTCCGCGGTATAGCCGTTCATCATCAATAAACGTTCCAGCAATTCATTAAGGGTCTCAAGAACTAAATAGGGTTCCTCTGTATGTCCCAAATTTTCTATCAAATGATCATATTCCGAATTTTGTCTTCCAAAAGATGTATCACCCATTCCACCGACTATTCTTTGCATAACATCCAACAAATTAGAATCGGAAAGCTCAACTGTGCCTTGTTGCATTAGATTGCGGAGCAAATGTGCCCCTCTAGGCTGCATCAGATGAGCGTGGCCATCTTCATCAACCAGCTCTTCCGACCAGTAACCCGAAACAAGCTCTTCTTCTTCTTCATGATCATCATTGTGGTTGAGATCATTCTCGCTTTCATTCGCCTCGTCATATTCATCTCTCACGTTATGTCTTTCTTGCTCTGCGTCGCTGTCTTCTTCGTCATGGTCCATCTGGATACCCCATTGATCTCCAAGCGCATCGCGTTCCACGGTATTTTGATCTAAATCAGAATATTCAGCCTCATGATCAGAATCAGCGCCCAATGCTGAATTTGGGGACCCTGGAGCCGGGTCGCCGCTGACGTGGGATCCGGGTTTATCAGCATTTGCCGTCGGAAATGATTCGACGGGATCTGTTTCACTTTTATTGGTGTTTCGAGATTTGGACATCAGTGACCTTTTGTCCGCATAAGATCCTTTGTTTTCGTTAAAACTTGACATTATGCTCTGGCGATCAATGTGGCTCTTAATGATATTCCCTAACTACACCGGATATCACATCACGTGCACAGAACAAGTAGCGGATTAGGATCTCTTGTATATTCTAGTATGCACGCCCAAGTAACTCGTACGTAGTGTCATTGCAACGTGACTTCAAAACTGCGACGACCCGACTTAACTGCACAACGCACTAAAGCAAACCAAGAATATTCGGTAAAATTAGAAGTGAATTGCAGCGAATAAAATGTGGTCGACACAGAAAGAGACAGCGTAAGTTCTGGAATGATTCGTTATTTTTATTGATCGAAAGAAAATATTTGACAGAGTTTTATCCACTTATCAGTATAGGTTTATTTTCAATTGTTCAGGGGGCTATGATGGGGGTTCCAGTACATCCATTTTATCTACATGACCTTAAATCAAGGTGGAGGAGGGGTATCAAAATGTGGGGGGTTCGCTTAAAATTTCCATAATAAAAAAAAGTACCTGTAGAATAAAACCTGCCTCTTATCTGCGCTGTCAAGGCTATCTTTTCTACTACCCAAGTAGAAGCTTTATTTCCAAAAAGAAAAGAAAAAAAAAAGCAGTTGGCCTCAAAATTATCTCATGGATAAATCTTTTCGGCTGCATACGGTTATATTACTGTATGAATTTCCCACGTAGCCAAAAGTCCAACATGAAACCTAGCAGACAAGCACGCACCCCCACGCTATTGTGATATATGCACAAATCCCCCACTTTCATACTGCAGGAACGCGCGTTCCCCGCGCAAGTAGAGATAATGCCTTGAGGGATCAAGTGTGGCCTCCACTATCATATAAATAGTTCTTGTCTTGTAGCCGTACATATTTCATACTAGAGATTTTAGGGAACTTTCATGGAAACTTTCTTGTTTTGTTTCTAAATAATTGTGTATCATGGACAAAGCTTTCCTCGAAAAGACAGAGGTTTCTCATATTGAGTCACAGAAGCTGTTGCAAGGGATTGCAAAGCCTGAGATACTCCAAAAATATACTGAGGAAGAAATAGATGAAATTCACAAAAAGGTAACCAGAAAAGTTGACCGAAGATTGCTTCCTATGTTGGTTGTCCTCTACATTTTGAATTACTTGGATAGAAATAACATTGCTAGTGCAAGATTAGGTGGACTTGAAGATGATTTGAATTTGGCCGGGAACCAATACCAAACATGTGTTTCTATTCTTTTTGTTGGATACATTCTTATGCAAATCCCTGCAAATATGTTCTTGAACAAATTCAAAAGGCCATCTATCTTTATCACCTGCATTATGGGCGCTTGGGGTACTATCTCTACTTGTACGGCAGCTGCTCAAAGTTTTGGAGGATTATTTGCCGCAAGATTTATTTTGGGGTTTGTTGAGGCTGGATTCTTTGGATCTGCTCTTTATATTTTATCATGTTGGTACACCAGGTCACAGCTTTCGTTGAGAAATTCCATCTTGTATTCTGGATCATTGCTTTCCGGCGCCTTTTCAGGTCTTATCGCGGCCGCCATCGTTAACAACATGGACTATGTCCATGGTTTAAGATCTTGGAGATGGTTATTTATCATTGAAGGTGCAGTGACTGTTGGAATTGTGCCTATTGCATACTTTGTCTTACCAGACATGCCAAGCAATTCAAAAATGTTAAATGAACTCGAAAGAGAAGTTTTGTTGTACAAAATTCGTTGTGAGACTGGCCAAGATGACTCTGACAAGCTCAGTGAAGAGTCTTATTGGGGTGCCTTCAAGTTGTGCGTCAAGGATATTAAAGTCTGGGCCTGTACTGGAATTCTTTCTTGGTTGGTTGCCGCTTGCGGTGTCACTAACTTTTTTCCCTCTATTGTTCAGACTTTGAATTTCAATACCGTCATTACCTTAGTTTTAACTGCTCCTCCATACTTACTTGCTGTGGTATCAACATTCCTTTGGGCCAGGCATGCGGACAAGACTGGCGAAAGATTCTACCATGTCGTTATTCCAATGGTTGTTTCGTTGGTGTCCTTTATTATTTCCGTGTCCACTTTGAACACAGGAGCAAGATATTTTGCAATGGTGATGATGGTCCCATCTCTCTACTGCTCATTCACCACAATTTTGTCTTGGATGTCTAATTCTGTCCCTCGCCCACCGTTGAAAAGAGCTATTGCAATTTCTTTGATGAATTGTCTCTCGAACTCTGCATCGATTTGGAATGCGTACTTGTACTCAGAGTCCGATGCTCCGCGCTATTCCTCTGCATTCATATGTAACTGCGTGTTTATTGGCTTGGCAATCTTGTGTGCTGCAGCATTGAGATGGAGATTAAAGCTCTTGAACAGCAGAATTGAAAATGAAACTATGGATTGGGAAAGCGAGCTAGGAAAAGGAAACGACGGCTCGCAAATCAAAGAAGGCTTCAAGTTCTTGATCTAAGAGTACTCCTACGATCAAAGTATATTTACTGATTATGTATATTATGAACGACACGACTCCAGCTGAAAATTAGACCCAATCTTAGAGTCTTCGATTATTCGTTATTCATGAACATTATTTGTTCATACAAATGCTGCCTTAAAACAGGCATTGATGAGAAGCTTTTTTCTCCAAGATCAAATATTTCTGGCACCAAAAGTGTGTCGGATACTGGCTCATCGGCTATATCATGGTATTCGCTCAAATACTTGTGTGATAAAGCTTCTTCTGCAATAGGCCTATCAGTAGGATCGAAGAGTAATAAGCTTTCCATCAAATCTAGACCGTCGGAGTTTATTGCTTCATAGCCGTATCTCGCAATTCTTCGAGGGTGATTTGAAAAATAATCAGATATCACTATTTTGTCGTAACAGGGTAACAGCTTAATATAGTTTTTTGCTCTTTCCAGCTTGACTCTCTTCAATTTTTCCTCACTAGGGGTTCCAAGGAATTGGAAAATTAACATTAATTGGTGCTTGTAATCCTTTCCTGGAAACAAAGGTTGACAAAGAAATATCTCTGCCATAATACATCCAACCGACCAGAGATCTATGGCCGTAGAGTACAGAGATTGCAGAAGCATTATCTCTGGGGCTCGATACCATCTGGTTGCAACATATTCTGTGAGTTTTGATTCAAAAAGCAGTGAGTATTTGTGGTGAGGAGCATGAATCCGCGCTAAACCAAAATCACAAATTTTTACATCACAATTATAATTAACCAAAATATTAGACGGTTTCAAATCGCGATGGATAACATTAGCGCTGTGTATCGCTTTAAGCCCTCTGATTATTTGATAAATGAAGTATTTGATGTGCTGGTCCAGCAATACTTGCGAATAGATGAGTTTGTGCAAATCGGTAGGCATAAACTCTTGTACCAAATATACCTCTTCGAAATTATCAATGCTCCGTGGCCTTAATACATCATAGAAACCGATGATGTTTTCATGCTGACTAAAAAAATTTAATAGCTTCAATTCTCGGATAGTTCTCAAGCAGACCAAATTCTTGGAAAACGGTTCAATCTTTTTTATGGCCACTTTAATTCCGGTGGGTTTGTGAATAGCCGAGAAAACCACACCATATGCACCTTCTCCCAACTTTTGTTTCAATTGATACGTCTTGTCTATGTGAAAGACTGCACTCTTTTCTTTGCCCATTGAAATTGTTTACATGGGCGCATGTTACAGTTACAAGCCCTTTTTATACTAACTCGTAAATATTTCACTAAGAGATCAATTATTTTCAAGTGCATATTAGATAACACATGCGCCAAATATGAAACTTCTATGGTGCTTATGAACAACCCCTCGTTTACCCTTGTGTTTCACTTTGAAACCAAGGAAGAGACAAACCTTCAATCGGTGTGTATACAACCACATTTCTGAAATTTCAATCTCAAATCTTAATTTACAAATTGACACGCAGTGCATGGAAATTTCCCGATCGGCTCATGTAAGTATCAGATGTGTAATGTTGGAAAGATTCTTCAAGGAGCTTGTTCAAATCAGAAGCGTGGTTAATATTCGGTTCCATGGCGCATGTGTTAGCTTCTCAAACACGTCTACAAATATTCACAAACGTGTTAAGATAATGCCTGAAATTAAGGATATAGTAGGGTGACATTAATCTAGCAGCATTCTGCTCTTTCAAACTTCTATATCTTCCCATTCTCACTACAAGTGAAAATTGAAGCATGGAAGAGAGAGCCATATGCTACCTCTTATCTGTTCCCTTCCTCCATATGACAACAAGAAGGCAACTTGTCCGAGTGGTTAAGGAGAAAGATTAGAAATCTTTTGGGCTTTGCCCGCGCAGGTTCGAGTCCTGCAGTTGTCGTTTTTTTATATACTCGAGTACTCATTTGAACTCGACTAACGTGCGACTGTCGTTTAACTTTTGTGAAAGAACTCGTTTATTATATGCAGATCGATCGTATTATCGTATTGCGTTAATATATTCATTTTGGAAGAGAACAACCGACATTAAGCTCTAACGATGAGAGAAGGTAAAGTGGCAGTTATCACCGGAACGAATTCCAATTTAGGGTTGAACATAGCTTACAGGCTTCTTGCAGAATCTTCCCCAGATACAAACTTGACAATTATTGTTACTTCGAGAACACTTCCAAGAGTTAAAGAAGCCATTACCAATATCAAAGATTATGCGATTGAAAAGCTTCCGGGTAGAACTGGATACCTCGAATTCGACTATCTTCTTGTTGACTTCACTGATATGGTCTCTATAATCTCCGCATACTATGATTTGAACAAAAAGTACAAGCATATCGACTACTTGTTCGTGAACGCTGCCCAGTCTGTGAATAATGGTATCGATTGGATCCAAGCTACAAAATCTGTTTTTACTGATGTGATTGAATCGGTCACTCATCCCAAATTTAAGCTTCAGCGTGTTGGTGTGAAGTCGGACGATGGTATGGGGCTTGTTTTCCAGGGTAACGTTTTCGGTCCATACTACTTCGTACACAAGATCAAGCACTTACTTCAAGGTGGCGGAAAAATAATTTGGGTGTCTTCTATTGTTGCTGAACCCAAGCATTTGTCTTTCAACGACTTGCAATTGCTTAAAACACCTGAGCCATATGAGGGATCAAAGAGAATGATAGACTTGGTCCACGTGGGAAACTATGAGAAGTGGAACAAGGAAGGCATTTTCTCTTACGTGGTTCACCCAGGTGTGTTCAGCAGTTTTGCATTCTTCCAGTATCTAAATTTTTTCACTTACTATGGAATGCTACTCCTTTTCTATATTGCAAGATTTTTGGGATCTACCATCCATAATATTTCGGGTTACACCGCAGCTAACTCTCCAGTAAGTGCTGCTTTAACGGAGCCAGATCAATCTAAAAAATTGGCCGCTTGCTGCAATAAATGGGGAAAGGAATTTTTGGATTCCGTTGAAATTGATCCTACTGGTGCAGAAGATGTGCAGATGTATTTGAGTGGCCTTGCGAAAGAATGGGACGAGAAGCTAAAGGATCAAATTGCCGAAACCCGCATACCTTAATTGACATTCACAGTTATATGCTCTATACTTTGTAATCTAGGCAATTACAGCCGCAACCGACGGGGCATTCTTTGAGTTCTTTGGGCTCGTTATCCCCTTCATCAGAGAACCACCATGATGCAGCACAATCAGAATGTAGGACGTGTTCACAGTGAATACAGAGCACCACCCTCTTAGATACAACCAAACCACAAAGACCACAATATTGTAGCTTATTTCTTTTGCTTGTGTTCCAGCTATTATTTCTTGCCGTTGATATTGATGTTATTGGCGCTAGCAATTGCTGATTCGGTCCTGGAGCCTTCCTATATCTGAATCCGTATTCGCAAGTGTGTGCGCCAAACGTCGATACTGATGGGGCTTCACTCAGCTTTTCCGGGTAGTTGAATTTCAAGATTTTGATACGGTTAAATGGCAATCCCCACAAGAAAAGTGAATCTGCATATCTTTCTCTGTAGCTCATTATCTTTTCGGTATTTAGCTTACTCAATAGTGAGCCAGAATACACATGCTCGTATAAATCCAAAGATTCAACGTTTTTCATTTCAATAGTGAATGAAGGTGGTGGTTTGGGTTTGCCAGTATTTTCCGAAACATAGCCTACTTGCATGTTTCTTCTAGGAAGAATGCTCTTCTCTTTTCTTGAAAATGTCAGTCTAGAAGGCCTTCTGTAACTTTCGGACCACCGGTGATGTTTGAACGAAGGCTGCTCCCATTGAAAGGAAAGCTCCAGCAACGGCGTATAAGACCCGTATCCTTTCTTCAACGGGCTTAAAATAACAGGGGAAGAGCTCCTAGAAAAGTTCTCGATGGAGTTGGGAATAGACGGGGGCTTCTGGATGTCGAATTTCGCACTCAAGACAGAAGGTTTTCTAGAAAGAGAAAATTCATCCGACGTAGCTGGATGTGAATTCAAGGAACCATTTGCTAACGATTCTCTAGATTGTCTCACAGAATATCTATTTTCCTTGGCATCTATAGCTGCCAGCAGTTGAGGCAAGGAAGAGTAAGGAGTGTGAACAGGAATCTTGTACGTGCCGTTTTCTGAAGCTTTCAAGTTGCTAATGTTTTCAAAGAGAATGCACGAAAGCATTGCAAGCATTTGCAAATTCCCTGCCTTTTCAAAGTATTCAAAAAGTTGAACAATCAACCAAGAATACCCAAAGGGGTGAGCACCCCAGAAAAAACGGCCCTTGAAATCTTCTTGGCTAAAATAAGTGTCTTTAATAAGGTCAGGCACGTCATTGATTCCCACGTGTTTGATAAGTATCATCTCCACTATCTTCCAGACATCGCTCAACTCACTATACCCATTCGAGAGAGCTACCTCACTATTATATCTGGCAAGGTTCTCTGGGGAATCACCAAGAACGCGGTATTGACAGGCAAGCTCGTATTTATCGGGCATGAGATGGCTAAAATCGAGAATTGTAACAACATTCTTGGCTCCTTTTCCGGATTTTTTCGCTCTTTTCGTCGATCTCAGGCTTGTTTCACCATGAGCAGATGATTTGTAGTTTGAACTTGGTCCAGCTCCGCTAAATGCTCTATCGATTGAGGACTTGATGCTTGCTTCTCTTAAAAATTTGCGATCCATGCTAACTGCTCCTTTGAACATTCCTGGCATACGAGATCGAGATGGAATATCATCGTGTAACATTTCATTCCAATCATTAGACAAACTGTCATCTGACGATTCCGAACTGAGGGACGTTCTATCATCTTCAGAGTCGGATTGTTCACTCTGAGAGCTATCTTCGTCATCTGAAGATATCTCCGCATGCGAGTTAATGACATCGTGTGTGTTTTTGGTCTTTACCCTATGTTGTGTTCCAAGTCCACTACCTTTAAATTTTGATATTTGCACTTTCAGGCTATGCTTTGCTTCGTTAAGGTTGTCCCCCTTGGGAATGAAGAAGCACACTAGCTGTCCTGTTTCGGCCCAAACAGCACCACAGCCTTTTGGCAAAGGTGTTGTATCATGCTTTATGTTGCCATCCAATCCTAACAGGTTCCTGCTTGCCGAAAGATTGTCCTCTTCTCGGTGTATTGGGATCTCTTGACTGGTCGAAAGCTTGTCGTTGATTGCTGGAATCAAATCATCGTCCTCTTCATCCTCCTCATCTGCCAACACCGGGAATGTTCTTGCTAGTGATGTGGCAGCTTCATGCTCGTTTATCAAATCATCTACCCAACCTTCATCGCCAACTTCAATTTCATTTTCACTCAATTCATTGGCCTCGCTCTCAGTTCTATCATCAAGCATCAAACTATCGTCAAGTTCAATTTTGTCTCCCAAAAGATATCTCAAGCAAGGCTCTAGGCAATACTCATTATATTTGTTGGAATAAAATTGGGCAATGTTGTCAAGGGTCGATAACATCTGCTTTTTGATTGGAGCTGTGAGTTCATGGGTCTCTTCGATGTCAAATTTAATCTCATTGTATTTTTTCTTTTTATTCTTGTGCTTCAGGTCAATTTGCTCCAAGTAAGGGTACATCTTGGGAAATTGAATCTCGAGACGAATAAAAATGAGTTTCTGTTCTGCGGAAGCATCTTGACCGCTGCTAGTTGCATTTTCCAGTTGCGTTGTAGTCCCAGCGGAAGCTGGGAGTTGAGTACGGGTAGCGGTAGTGGTTGGTGCTCCTGGGTTGCTCACGCCTGCAATGGGCGCGGAAATTGTGGTTGGAATATTCTGAGAGATTGAAGAAGTATTGTTTCCTGAAGAAACAGTCTGCTGAGCCGTAGCTGGAAGAGCACCGCTACCTGCGTTTGCTAGCGTTGTTCCCTGAGTCGTGGACCCGGTTGTGGTAACGTTGTCTTGAATGCTGTCCTTTCTTTCCTCGCTAGGAGGAGACAATGTCGCGCTTATATTTAGGTCAGTCTCCTCCTCTGACAGGGGCAAAGGGCCTCTTAAAGACATCACTAGGTGCCCTGTAGACACCGAGATCTTTTCGAAGCGGATCTTGGGAAATTTGTGACCCACGATACTCACTTCCTCGCCCAAATTAGAAGGCCCGTCGTCTTTCTCCACACCCAGATTCTCTTGGAGGTGGCTGCCTGTGCGTCCCATGCGCACTCCGGAAATCCAGGTCAAATGATTTAACTGCGAAGAGCCACCAGATGTTTCTTCCGACTGCTTGATTTTAATGAGCACTAACGACGAGAGCGTGTCACCATTTGGGTCTTTTGAGATATCGCGTAGCGACAATGGAGGCTCTGTGCAATAAGTGGTATATTTGATGGGAGATGCTCCTGCGAAAGCGGAATCTTCGCTTATTTCGGACGCGGGGGTAGTAGATTTGGAGCATGCGAGGCTGGAGCCATGGGACCCAGACAGGCCCAGAACCACCAACGACTCCATGAGCTGCTGGTGAAGCGGGTTATAGTTGACCAAGTTGTACAACTTGTCGTCATGGGGCCAGAGTTTCAAGTCGAAGTCCTGCGACGACCACGTCACCAACTGGTATTCCTTCCACGAGTGCTTGCTGTCGAAGTTTGCGTAGGCCTCGTGCCTCGTACGCCAGAGGAAGTCTTTGATCGGGCCGTTGTGGCCCTTGAACGAGTAGTGTGACGTACAGTCCAACACCCCCGTGTCGCCCAACGCCCGGGCAGACTCATAGACGGACTCGTAGTTGACAATGTGCACGGCGTTGTCGCCGCCACGGACCGGCATGATGCCACACGAATGGTCGTTGCCGAACGGTAGCGAGCGCGCACGGGCCACGGGGAAATCGGTTTTGATCACCACCGTGGGCTGGAGGCCACCGTCGGCGAGCGGCGAGTTCAAGTCCCAGTACTTGACTGACTTGTCGTTGGAGCAGGTCAAGATTTTGTTGTGGCCGCGGCTGAAGTCCAAGCCGTTGATCTTGCCCTCGTGCGCCTTGTCAATGTGGAGCACGGGCCGCGCGCCATTACGTGAGTCCCACAAGTAGAAGCTGTGGTCGTGGCTGGAGGCAATCTGGTGGGGGTTGCTGTGGTTCCACTTGATCTGCGTGGCGCCGGCACGCCACTCGGCCCACTTCCCCACCGGCCGGCGGGGGGTGCGCATGTCCCAGCTGAAGATAAACGTGTCGATGGAGCACGTGGCAAGCAACTCCGGGTCCAGCGGGTGGAAATTGATGTCTGTGATGGCCCGCGTGTGGCGGTGGAGCACGTTCTGGATGGCGTTGTTGGCGGGCCGCGCCAAGTCCCACAAGAGCGCCTTCTGGTTGGAGGTGGAGATGCACCACGACGGTTTGATGGCATGGTGCGGCGACCACTGCACATCGGCCACCTCCCACGAGGTGATGTGTCGGAGCCAGCGGGGCGTGCGGAACGGGTCGTCAAGGTCGATTATGAAAAGGCCCCTTCGGCCGGCGAGAACAGCGTCTCTCCCGTTGGGAGAGAGTGACATGGCGCTCACCGCGCCGTCCACACGCACCGAGAGAGAATTGCCGAAGGTGAGGGAGTCGTACGGATCCGACATGCGGAGAGGCCACGTAGGTGGGTATGTTGGTGTCCTGGCGGTACGGGTGTACTGGTGATGTGGTACTGGCGGTGGTTCAGCCACTTGGTGAGGCTCTGGCAAAGGCGCGCGCACACAGAAGCGAGTTGGCGTGGGGTGCACACCCGTGCCTCCCGCGACCGCGGCGATATATCTTCACCTCCACCTCCCACCGAAGCCTCCTCCACACCACTGCAATGTCAACCGAGGAAAAGGACAGAGAGTTCGACGACGACGAAATCGAGGAGGAATTCAACCACGCGCCAGAACCGTCGCACCCGGACACCACGCAGCAGCCTGCTACCACCGCGTCTCTTCTGGAGCTCCCGGAGTTGACCAGAAAGGACAAGACGCTCCAGGAAATGCTCGAGCTCGTGGATGGCGACTTCGCGCCCATCATTCCCGACGCCGTGACCGACTACTACTTGGCCAAAAACGGCTTCCAGACCACAGACGTGCGCATCAAGCGCCTTTTAGCGTTGGCTACCCAGAAGTTCATCTCCGACATTGCCCAGGACGCCCACGAGTACTCGCGCATCCGAAGCTCATCCGCAGTTTACAACTCGTCCAACCCACAGTTGCGCGCCAAGCAGCTTCTACAGGGCCAGCAGTATGCCAACCAACAAAACGCCGCTGCCGGGGCATCCGAGGGAGGAGACCAGCAGCAGCCGCTGTCACATGCTACGAACGCGGGCAACCAGCAGGGGAAGATTGTTCTCACCATGGAGGACTTGAGCAGTGCGCTCAGCGAGTATGGTGTGAACACGGCAAGACCTGACTTTTATCGCTGAGGTTGTGGCCGAACAACACGGGTGTATATTTTGGTTACGATACATGTCTATATTGATTTACGTGCGAGCGAGGCGCGATCCATGTCTGGGAAGACTCTTCTGTAGCGGTGGAGGGAGCTAAAAAGGAATTGGTTGTTGGGCTAATGCTTCATTAGGGTGGAAAAAATAACGACAACTGCAGGACTCGAACCTGCGCGGGCAAAGCCCAAAAGATTTCTAATCTTTCTCCTTAACCACTCGGACAAGTTGCCTTATTGTAGTAATATATTTTTTTGTTTTGCTGGGTTCTGTATCTATTGACAGGAGAATTTAAATTGGGTTTCTACGTTACGAATGATAGCATTCATAAAACTGTTCAGGCCCGGTCGGCTTATATTCCTGTAATTGGCAATTTATTGTGCGTGCCATTTTTCTTGTTTGCGAATATCACCATTTCTGACAAGAAAGTGCGACAATCTTATTTATGAGAGAAAAGCTTCAGATTTGAACATTCGAAAACAGTATAGCAAAAATCGAAAAATGCAGGTAGCATCCTTAACCTAGCAATATCTTTAAGGTAGACGATGCTCAATTTCCTTGGACACTCAGAATCAAATATCAACCCAATAGGGAGTGGTATCAGCTGGTCAGACCCTTTCGCAGATGATAAGCATACGTTTGGAAAATAAATTCCTCAGGCAAAAGTCACAAGATGCAAGGTTCCAGTACAATAAAAAATGCTACGCTGCTGTTGGCTCTTACGTAAATATATTCGTATACATAGCGTCTTAGGACCATCTTACACGGCCTGTGGAAATCTCCAATAGTATATACATGGATCCGCTTAATGGGTCTCCTTCAATCTCAAGAAGGCTGGGAAACCCTCAATGAAGTTCATGCCTACCCACACAAATCTTTGATAGAAAGGAACTCTGTACTTGCGAGTGCGAGGTAAGGTCACTATCAAAGCTTCAAGCAAGTGGATCGCATACGCGGTCAAAGAAATTTTGACAATATGATTTTCGAAGTATTCGAACCCAGCTGCAAGGAATGGCAAGGCGTTCGCGACAGCAGCGAAAAAGCTACCCGACAACCAGTTTCTGAGCAAATGGTTGTCATACAAGGTAATAACCGTAATAACAGCGTAGACGTACATCATGAGCTCAATAGGCTTTGAAGGAGGAACAACCTTTTTAATTTGAACGTGGGAAAAGCCTTGCTTCTTGGCAGCGTATTTGGCCATGGCGATCAATTTGGCCTTGACGTCTTTCAACGAGGTCACACGGACACCTTCATTCTCAACCGCGTGGTTCCAAACAATAACCACTTCTTTTTCAGCACCAGAGTTGTCCTTGTATGAGATGGTCAATTTTTCTTCGTCAACATCGGTGATCTGAGCTGAGTCGTTGACAAAAGACGACAACTTGACGTTTCCGTAAACAACGACGTAGTCAACAAGGGCAATCTGATGGTCCTTGTTCATGTGGGAGCTGATTCTTTTCTTTGGGTCGCTCATGATTGAATGTCGGGAGGTGGGAATGGATAACGAGTACAGGGAGTGAGAAGGTGTAACTTTTTTTTATCTATGAGGTCTGGGTCCCGAAACTGTCTATTGCTGTATATAGATATTAATAATCTTTGGTGCGAGATCGCACATTCTGCAAAAGGCTCACATTGTGCATGCTTTGCATACACAAAACTAGATCAATTTGTGAGGTGACCGTTAGATTCTGCAACCGAAGCTGGTGCTCAAAATCAAGATTGTCGAATGTGTCCGCAATTCTTTTATTCGTTTGCGATTCAAGAGGAATTCTTCAAAAAAATATAAGGCCGCTCATTTTGAATGGATTGAGATCATGTCCGATTTTCGCACTTACCGGTCGAGACACCGTTGTCACGATGCAACAAAAACGATGAGGAAAATCGTCTTTACTCTGAGCTAAATCTTTATCGCGAGGTACGAATGTTTCCACTCAAAACGTACTGATTTATGACTGGATGGTGACTTGTTAATTACAGATAGCTCAACCCATTACTTTTCGCCAACAAAAACAGAAAAAAAAAAACCCAATGTCGACTACTTACTAGGTGCATGATTCGCTCACGGCATAAAAGTTCCGACGGCTCAGGGAGCCTCTATTGTAAGCAAGAATTATGGTTGGTGTGCGCAGAGAAAAACGGGTAGAGTAGGAATTTCCATGTGGCGGGGCCAAGATTTTCCCATCTGCATGTATAGGATAATTTCACGCATCATGCGATTACAGGATCAATGGGGTGATATTGAACAAGCCTTGTCAATGGTTCTGCAGCTCTGATATATATTTATTCTTCTTCTACTTATCTCTTTTATAATTTGATCTCGTTTCTGGTATATTCCAGCTACACCTATTCATCCAAATCGCTACTCAATGAACATCTTGCTCACTCCCCGCAAAAAGGCTCTCTCACAAGAAGAGCCCGAGCCTGCTCACATACTCAAGGTATGCTCTTTTCGACACACTCTAGAAAATTCCGTATTCTCCTATGTATACTGGTTACAAGAGGTGCTAGAAATCACCTCCGAGAATCCTCGATTAGGAAGGTGCATTGTGCCCGACCTTCTTCCAGTCGAAGAAGATGAAGTATATGCGGAGAAGTTGCACCACGCGTTCCAAGCATGCGCGCAAGATGTGGAGGATAACAGCTTTCTCACGGCAATTATGCGGGAGTCCATGTCGCTCCCGATGAGAAATCTCGTTACTTTTAGTTCCGCCTGTGAAACCCTAGAAACGGTAAAATGCCATTTTGCTACAATGATGGATCCTTTCCGGCTTCTGATATTTGAGCGCTCCCTCACGTTCGAAAAAAACAATTTACTAGAATACTACTCCAGCTTGGATGCCATGGACAAAGTATACTATCATGTATTCAGAAAACACGCGTCAGACAACCTCAAGGTGCTGTGGATGATGACATCCTTGACCAATGACTTGTTCAGGAACAAAGACATTGTCGAAGAAATCCAGCTGGACTGGACCAATTTGCATTCCAACCCAACCGCAGTGCGGCTGATCATAAATGCCCACCTGTATCACAGACGGGTTAGACTGCGGTGCTGAGCACCTAGCTGATCCACCTCCGGGTTTTCGGATCTTCAAAATAGTCAGGGTCAGTCACACACCGGTGCCTGCTGAAGTTCCAGTCCTCATAAATCACCACGCCATCGTGAGTTTCCCCGACTAATGAAGTTCGGATCTTCTCCCATTCCTCCTCGTGGAAATCTGGGAAATTGTTGATACACACAATCTTCCTGAACCTAGCATCGGGGAAATACTTAAGCCGGCTACTCACCTGTAGCTGGCCCTTACCCCCAGCGTGTATGCGACACGTGATGCTTTCAGCCCCAATGGAAATACGACCCTGAGTGTGCAACAAGCCGTAGCTACCACCCGCAGCAACAATATCTTGCTCTAGCTGTTTGTCCAACGAATACTTGACGCCATAGCCCGTGCCAACCTCTCGCTCTAAAGTTGCCCCGCTAGTACTCCATTCTGCAGAAAATGTCACCAATGGATAATAGACAACGTCATACATATTGTAGTTTGTTTCATTGAGCTGAATTTCAATCATATGGATTCTTGGTTTGCGCCAAAATGTCCATCTGCTGTACTCACGATATTGTCTGGGAAACATCAAGATAGAGCCGCTATCTTCAATGTAGATGCTTGTAGAATTGGGAATGACGAACTGAGGATTGTGAAGGACTTCCGCCCAAAACTGCGACTTCACCAATTGCTCCTGAGTTTTGAACTTCATCGCTTTACTCTGTGAATGGCTTCCAAATGACGAGGAAGCCCATGCGTCATAGACGCAGAATATAACCACAAAGAGTGACAGGAGAAGCATCAGGGTAGAAGTAGGTGTCAGACCAGATCAGGTTATATAAGATAGTTGCCATGTAGCAAAACCAGGCCCGACCACAAATCACATATACTCGCGCAATGTCTGCCGAATGGTTTTCAAGAACACGACAAAGTCGCCGTTTCGGTTCAAATCCGCCTCGATCTGCGCAATCCTCAGCGATTCCAAAACCGGCTGGGTACGGCGTATCTCGTAATTTTCGCCACCGACAAAGAGCTCGCAAAACACTTCCCGGTCAATGTCCTGCGCATCGACGTTGGCAAATCTGAACCGAAGAAAATCCACGTCGACGGCCTCGATTTTCAAACCGAGGTACATTTCGAACTTTAAAAGCTCATCCATGTCCTTAGAGACCTGATCGGACAAGTTCTGGCGGATATTTGCCAAAGCCTCTTCCTCATGTCTGAGCTCTTTTTCGACCGTGTCCACCTCACGTTGAAGATTGGTCTTTGTGGTGCGGAGAGTTTCGAGTTGTTTGGTCAAACCATCGACTTTCGCTTGCTTCAAGCGGATATCATTGAGACTCAGGTCAATGGAGTCGAGCGTCTTTTGTTTTTTGATCTGCTGCGTTTCGATTTCGTCTCGTAGTTTTTGTGTCTTACGCTCGAGCTCGTTGATTTTATTGATATGCTGTTGCTTGGATGAGAGGACCATGGATTTCTTCTCGAGAATAAGGGAGTTGAAGCGGAGAGAAAACTGCTCCATTTCTTTCTTGACATCATCAAACTCCTCAAGCGGAGGTTTGGACGACCCGACCGCAAACATGGTGTTCTTTGATGGGAAGTACTTTAAAGTGGGTGGTGTATTATGATATGGCCCTGTGTTTTGATTTGGAGTGCGCGGTCAGAAGTGATGATTATGGGACAAAGAGCACAAACACCCCAGACAAGCAAAGAGAAGAAAGAAAAAAATAAAAAGAGAGAACCTCTACCAGCACCCGAGCAAGCCCAAAAGAATGGGTTTCTGAAAACAACTGGAAAACGAAAAAAAAAAAGTAAAAT
Source organism: Clavispora phyllophila (assembly GCA_030674715.1). Lineage (NCBI taxonomy): Eukaryota > Fungi > Ascomycota > Pichiomycetes > Serinales > Metschnikowiaceae > Clavispora > Clavispora phyllophila. Next base: position 15,707 of record JAKUAN010000041.1, on the reverse strand, counting down.
TGAAGTAGTAGCCTAAATCCGCCTCGATCACACTTCACCATCACAAACGACCAGCACATGCCTGCAGGAAAACCACCTCTCTACTACATCATGGAAAAGAAAACGTTCAAACTCCTCACGTTCAATACATGGGGCCTTAAGTTTGTGTCCAAGCATCGCCAGGAGCGTCTTCGGGCAATTGCAGATGAGCTTTCTCTGGCCAAATACGACATTGTGGCGCTTCAGGAAGTGTGGGTAGAAGAAGATTGGCTCTACCTTGACCAAGCATGCCAAACCGCATACCCTTACCGGCGGCGGTTCATGTCGGGCATCTTGGCGGGCCCAGGATTGGTTGTGTTGCTGAAGTTGCCCATCCACTCCACGTTCTTGTACCGGTTCCCCATCAATGGCCGGCCCAGTGCGTTTTTCCGAGGTGATTGGTTTGTTGGAAAGAGCTTGGCGGTTACGGTGTTGGAAGCACCGGGAAGCCGTCGTATTGCGCTTCTTAATAGCCACATGCACGCTCCATATGCTGCTACTGGTGATGCCGCATACTCCACCCACCGGGCATGCCAGGCGTGGGATTTGGCCAAAGTGGTGCGTTTGCTCCAAGACGCAGGCTACGCGGTGATCCAGGTGGGTGACTTGAACTCCAAGCCAGGCTCGTTGCCGTACCGGTTGTTTACTGCGGAGGGAAACCTCTCGGACTCGTGGGAAGTGTTGCACGGGGAGAATGTGGTGCTGGCCGCAGAACTTGCAGTGATGGATCCAGCAGACCAGATTGCAAAGGGTGGTGTCACGTGCGACTCCCGCTTGAACACCTGGAGGGCCACACGTGAGCCGTGGGAAGCTTGTCGCTTGGACTACGCGTTGATTGACCGCCGGTGCATCCAGCCGGTTCGAGCCGCGGTTCAGTTCACCGACTTGTTGCCTCCGCCGTTACAGTGCTCGTACTCGGACCACTTTGGCTACTCGTTGGAGTTTGCGGTGGCGGAGACAGAAGCAGGAAAAAGCGAAAATGATGGCGGTGACATTCCGCTGCGGTTGGAGGTGTACCGTGAGCTTGGCACCGAAATCCGCCACTACTTGGCTCACACGATTCCGTACCAGGCGAATTGGCGAAAGCTCCATTTTTTGCTTTCTATTTTGATCGTGGTGGCAATCAATGTGGCCATAACGTTTGCTTCAAATGTTCAGCCCTGGGCTTCGGTGCTTCTTTGTGTGGGAAGTACTGTAATTGGCATCACGGGTGTGGTGAATGGTATGATCTGGGGTTTTGCGGTGCGCTCAGAACTGCGAGCACTCCAGGAGGTGAAAAAAGAAGCAGAGGATGCAGAGAGAGCATTGAAAAGGCTTGTCGATATGTAATGTATAATGATAGATGAATCGACTAATTTTACGTTTTCAATATAAAACAGAGAGAAGGTCTACATGATTGTAGCATTTGGAGAATTAAAGATCGGGCGTGTGGTCTAGTGGTATGATTCTCGCTTTGGGCGACGGTTTGGTACACCAGACTGACATACAAGCATGCGAGAGGCCCTGGGTTCAATTCCCAGCTCGCCCCCTCTTTTTTGTGCTCGCACAAACTCCACAATAGCAGGCGAGCAGATTTTCTCTCTGCCCCCAGGAACACTTTATTCTAATGAATTGCTCGGACTCGGATCTGGAATCAACCGTTTATGATTTTTGCGGCCACAAGCCCATTCATTTCTGCTGTCCCTGTCATGCTGCAGCTGACTTGGAGTCCCAAATGCTCAAGTCTAGGCTAGCTTGGATCGACAAAAGTCATAACCTCATTTTAGTGCTCTTGGTGTTTCTTTTACTTCTAATATGTCTACTATGACTCCAAGTTGCTTCGTTATAACCAGTTTCCTGGAATGACTGAGGCATTTTTTTTTTTTTTTTTGTGGCTGGTCGAGTGATTTTGGTGCCTGATGAGCTTCACAGAAGGTGCTATACCTGTAACTACGAGGATTTATGCTTCTAGCGCAATCGCTTGAAATGCGGTTCTGTTTTTCTTTTCATTCCGAGTTTGCCACCAGAAGTTAGAACCATACCCGTTTGCAAATTACCCTCCTTCATGTAGAACCTTCTAATGACTACAAAGACAAATTTCCTGTGAGTCATTGGCGCCATGCAGCAAAACTGCTATTGAGCCCCCAAACATACTGCAGGAAACTAGAGACTCTTGAAATACGAGTCCACAGCCGTATGTGGCCCCTCTCTCTCTCCAATCTCGGAAATTCCCCATTAGGATGACTAATGCTAAATGATGTATATAAAGTAGGCATTGACGAGGAAAAAAAAGCTTTCTTGTACTATCAATTGACCATGTCAGAATCCAAGAAATCGTCCGAGTACGAAGCAGATGCTTACTCTATAGCTTCAACCACATCCATACTTTCCAAATTGTCTGACATTACTCGCAGTCTAGGTTTCAAGAAAACAAAAGACGCGTCACATAAAGAGCAGAAGTCAGAACGAAAACCAGATCGGAAGTCATTTTATGAGGCTGCTGCTGCTGTCGCAGCCACGCGGTGATAATCTATATCAATTCACAGATGATGGGACTGAGCTTATTAATAAAAGGATCAAATTTCAAATTTGTAGACCAGCACCAGCGACGCGTGGAGGTTTTGAAAGAAAGAGAAAGATATACCATGTGATGACTCTAAGCCAATCGAGTTAGGGTGGCAGTCCTACGAGCTTGCATGAACCAATTGGTGAACAATAAATAAAAAAAAGAGGTTACGGGACACCGAAAGTAAAACAAGGAATTTTGAAGCGATCGTGGCAAAGACCAAGTAGGGTGTAACCAAGAGACGTCAAAATAACAATACGGCCGATTTTCTTGCTGAAGCTCTCCAGCTATGACTATAAACCAAAGGAGTATATGTTTCATGGGAAAGAAAAATAAGAAATAGCATTATCATGGATTGGGCTTATCAGTAGGAATGAAAGGCATTTTCCGAAGCGAGACTGAAAAAACTCTGGACGAAGGGACTAGAGCGGAGAAACGTAGCATCGTTCCCTTTATTGCTCAGAGGAGAGGCAAATGGTGAAATTCGCGTGCTAATGTGCTGATCTAAAGTATATTATCTATGTTAGGAGCACCGGTCCTTTCTTCTTACTAGTTTTATTACACTAGTTATGTATGCATTCATCCATCACACCCCTTACTTCCATTGTTTCCAAAAATCTAATTGCCACCAGAAAATGGTTTTGCTTGTTTTTGGCCATCAAAAGGAAGAATCAGGCTGTCTGCGCCATAGATTATTAGGCAGGATGGTGCAAAAATCTGTTCTTAGGTATGAGTGTGATAGAATTTCTACCCTGCCCGAAGGACAAATCGTCAAAAATATTTACCAAACCACCATAATAAAGATCACCGATAGGACTTAATTGTTAATTCTTAATATGATCTGATGATCGATTACTTCAGTAGCCAAACAATTGAGGGTCCCACTCATGAGACATTATTATGGGCAGCGCCACGCACTCGTCCTAACATAGCTGCGTAATAAAAACACAAATCTTTCCAAAAAAAGCTAATGCTGCAAGTGGCCCCATTTTGGTTTCCTCTACAATGGATACATTAAACATGGGATTTTGACCAAGCCTTGGATGCTATTGGAACTTTTACTCCCGGGCCATATACACCACCATATACAGTACAACAGTTTTGCTACAACACGTCGCGCCAAAAAAGTCGTGTTGTTTCCCAAAAACCACCTGCACAAAAGTACGAACACGAAGTCAGTCTTCACCACATTCTTTCTCTGCCATGTTGTTCAAGCTTTTGTATACGTACATCCTTCTCGGTGTGGCGTTTGCCGGTCTCTTCAACTTTATGCAAGACCAGTTCCACCACCAGGAAAACCACAACCGCGTTTCCTACGAACAGAGAGTGCTTGACTCCCAATGTGATAAATATGTGTGTCCTGGCACGCTAGAGTGTGTTGGCCATCCCCAAGATTGCCCATGTCCATACCCATCGTCACAGATGCGCTGTATTCTCCCCAACGGGCAACCATTGTGCATTTCGAAACCTTCGGGGGACCAGGATGGAAAATACGATGATCCTGCGAAAAACTTCAAGTTGGATGCCAAGGATGACAGCGTGAGAGACTGCGGCTGGGCGAAGCGGGCATGGGAAGGGAAAATATGAATGAGGGGAATGATAGAGGGAGTGTGATGCAGCTGGTGAGAAGAGACGAGCGAAGATTCAGGTACACTGCAAGATGATTTCTGTAACGGTTGACTTCCACCACAAATCGGCTTCTATGACAAAATATCTTTCGTCGCAGATCAAGGGCCGGCGGTAAATAGATAGAAATACACGGGATGTGTGTTGAGGAGTTTGGAATTAGGAATGACACTGCATTTGGCTTGCGCTTGTGGAGTGCGAGCATATGGCGGATTCGGTGCATCATTAGAGTACTACAGAGGAGGGGCCAAACCTTAAAGTGTAAGGATGCACCATTATTCAAAGCTGGAGTTACCAGGAGAGCGAAGAAGGAAACAGAAACAATGTACGCATTTTGAAAGTTAGAGTACGGGGCAAGCAGGGAACGAGCAACAAACTAGGTGATTGCGAAAGCGATAGATGGTGCTCCGCAGCGATAACTGTGTATTTTTTCCCCTCCTTCACCGAGCAACTGCCCGAAGGTAAGGGATTTTTTCTTTTAAAATTTTTTCTTGCAATTGTTCTTTTCTAGTCACCTTCCTCCCTGCGCAGACCCGTATGGCCCTGGTGTTTGGCCCACATTGACTTCGCGTTACGTCATTTTGCCTCGTTTCCACAGCAACCCCGGTTTCTGGGGCTCGGAATCTTATCGCATGACCGGCGCACCTGCAGGAAAATCCGGTGCGTATAAATACTTCATTAGCCCGCTTCCTACATCCTTGTCTTATCCACAGACCAGTGTAGCACCCAACCGGACCTAATATTTGTACTGCAACATTACGAAACACACTGATAAGTTAGCGTCGACACCAATCCGCCACGCTGCATAGTCCACAAGACCCAACGACCGATCCCAAATCCCCAGATCAGTCAAACCCATACTTGATACAGTATTAAGTCAAGGTGCACCCGACACTAATCTCCAGCGCATTTTCCTCCCTTCTCCCCATACGCCAGTGTCCAGGATTTCCCGCCACGGTGCATCTTCTATTCTTCAGTTCCCAGTTCCCGCGCCCGCCGCAGTCTCCGGTCCGGAATACTCTCTCCATACTTCATCCTCGGTCCAGTTAGCGCCGTGCTTCTTGTTTCGCCATGACTATAAGTGAGCCCCAGGCCCTGCGCAAGGCGCTGATATCCGCCGGCCGCCGACCCCTGTCTGAACCCTACAGCCAGTGTTTCCAGAACTACTACCACGCGTACCAGTGCCTCCAGCCCACACCCCAGTACATTTCCGGAGTGCGGTCTTCTGTCAACCACTGGCAGCTCCGAGACTTGGTGCAGATCGACCCTTACCTCGGCACGTTGTACCACACTCACGACGACTACATCCGCGAGCTCTCGCAGCTCTCGCGGCGCCAGGGCCTGCCGCAGTCGGCGGACTACGCCCGGTTCCCGTATTTCCCGCGCTGTTTCGGCCACGCGGAAGGCGGGGTGGTGGTGACGGGCAGTGTGATCACGTCCAGCTCCAGGGCGTTCTCCATGGCACTCGGCACTCTCTTTGGCGACCACGCGCTGCTGCGGCGGCCGCAAAAAGGCCTTTTCTCTGTATTCACACCGGAGATGACCGAGCCGCTCACCTACAAGGTGGGGGAGATGATCAACAACGCGGTGGCGCTCTACCGGCGCCCCGGAGGCGGCTACTCGCTGTTTGTGTGCAACAACGACGCCAACTTGTACACGGTGGACATCTCCACCCGCGGGGTGCACGCGGACCGCCAGGTGGTGTGCGAGGCCAACTCGTCGCTCAACAACGCCCGGCTTCTGCCGGACGGCAAGCTTCTCGCGGTCACGGGCGACTCCAGCCTGCTCTTCATGGTGGACGCGCTTCTGCCGCAGCCGGTGGTGCAGCGGGTGAAAACGGGCCACGGCTCCGGCTTTGGCCTTCTGTTCCACAGCAACGAGGTCACGGTGGCAGCCGCATGTGAAGACGGGCTGTGTCTCCTCTACGACATGCGCAACATGTGTGCGCCGTTCCACGAGGTGAAGCTGACGCGCGCGGGGCACCAGTCGGGCGCCTTCCGCTGCTGCAAGTTCCTCAACTCGCCGGTGCACGATCTCTTGGTGGTGCTGGAGCACGCGGGGCGTGTGCACTTGGTGGACTTGCGCCACCTCGACAGCGACCACCAGCAGGTGATTGTGTTTCCGTTTGCGTTGAACCAGTACGCCAACTACGCGGACCCGCCGAAGCTCCAGGTTCCCACAGACCCTACAGACCGCTCGCTCGAGTCTGGCTCCGCAGAGCTGAAGCGCTCGCACGGCACCCTTCTGCGCCGCACCACCACCCACAGACGCATGGATGTGTATCCTCCCGACCGCCCGTTCACCGCGCCGCTCGTATACGACTACTCGTACCTCTCGCAAACGAACCCGAAGCTCTTCAAGGACTTTGAGTACGAGCCGCCGCTGCTGTCTCTGTCAGAGAAACGCTCCGGCGCGTTGCGGTGGAACTCGGTTCCCGAATGTGACAACCTGCCCGCAGAGGCTCCGGGTGGGCCTTTGAGTCTAGACGCGGCCGCAGCGTATGCGTCGCACCTGAACTCTCCGCCCATGCTGTTGCCGCCGCGTCACGTGTTCGACTCGTACCAGCAGTCGGTCAATCACACCCACGGAGAGATGGAACTCTCGGGCTTGGACTGGTATGAGGACCAGCTCTACATTGGATGCGACGACGGCGGTATTCTTTGCTGGGACATCAACGTGCGGGCGCGCCGCAGTTTCGGTGGCTACTCGGTGGTGTGAGCCGCGAGAGCGAGTCTAAAGGTTTACAGTGAGAGCGAGGCTTGAGACTGGTGGTTTGCAGATGATGGCTTGGATATCTTGGCCAAAGCTGCGTTACACGGCAAGTAATTTGAGCGATGACGACGATGCAACGATGTATTATGTAAATAAATGACGTTTAATGGGAGAGGGGCAGCTCATGACTGTATTGAGACTGCGTGAATGTCGACGAGGGTCTAGTACAGCTTCAAGTTTAATTGCCTACTGTTGGATGCAGCTAGTCGTAAATATGAACAATAGATAGAGGTTCAGAATTTCAGACTATCTCCTACTGGCAGGTTCAGGCCAATCCAGGTTCAGCCCGATCCAGGTTCAGCCCAATTCAGCCCAACTACAGCATACTGAAATCGGGTCTTATCGCAACCGGCCAATTTCTCTGGTCTTATCCAGCCCACTTGAGACAAATAATATCAACTGTATGAGAAGTAGTATCCTGCCGAGTAACTACTGTATGTCCGCGCAGACACGCGCACAAAGCACTGTGGAATGGGGCATAAAGGTCACTGCAAAACAACAAATTCCAAAGTAAATTCGCCTCCCAAACCCAGAAACAACAATTCACACCCGGTCCAAAGCCGCCTCTATACCCATCCCCCCACTACTTCGTTGTGGCCTGTCACGGTATTTATGAGCACCGCACGCATACGCGTCACCTCCACCATCACCATCTATGCACGTGAGGCATTGGTTTTCTTCTTTCAACACCATGTACATAAACCCGGCGCAGTATGCGCAGGTGTTCGGCGACATCAGACGAACGTCGTCGTCGCACTCCACCTGCAAGCTCATTATCTTTGTGTCGTGCCTCAGCATCGACAGCATCTGCACCGCCAAAATCCTCAGTTTGGTGTTGAAGAAAAGCTTGGTCCAGTACCAGCTCATCCCGGTGGTGGGCTATTTCGACTTGAAGGAACAGTACCAGCGGCTCGATGCGGACGTGGCCAACGTAATTCTTGTCGGCTGTGGCGCCATGATCGACATTGAATCGTTTTTCGAAATAGACGCCAGTGAATATCTCCAGGAGCCGCCCCTGGTGCTGCACACGTGGGAGGATCTCGACCGGGCGCCACCGCTGCCGACGTACCGCCGCAGGATCTATGTGATGGACGGCAGCCGCCCCTGGAATCTCGACAACGTGTTTGGCTCGGAAATGGTGGTGTGTTTTGACGATGGCTACATCGACAAGAACCTTAGCAAGGAGCGCGACGCGTACGCTGCGTTGACCGACAACCAGGATGAGGACGAGGACGATGAAGACGACGAGGACGACGAGGATGAGGAGGAGGAGGACGACGACGAAAACGACCCCGATGAAGAAAACGACCTCGACGGCGAAAACGGCGTGGTGGTCGTCTCTGACAGCGACAACGGCACTGGCACCAAGCGCAAACTCCCCGACGAGGCCACACAGCGCAAACAGCGCCGCAGGCACATCCGCGCGTGCGAGGACGTGGTGGAAACATACTATAATCAGGGCACGGCCGTGTTCACCGCCACCACCGCCATCGTGTACGCGTTGCTAGCCACCATCGGCGAGACTAACACCGAAAACTTGTGGTTGTCGATCATAGGTGCGTCGTCGTTGGACCGGCTCCAGCCCGACGTATACGACAAGATCCAGCCGCTTTTCGCCGAGGAGGTGCACCGGCTCAATCCTGCGGGCTACGGCACCGACAGCGAGCGGCTGGCCGACTCAACGTGGCTCTCGATCGAGAAGGACTACCACCTCTTTCTCTTGCGCCACTGGACGCTCTACGACTCGTTCTTCTACCTGTCGTTGGTCAACTCCAAGCTCAACTTGTGGACCGACGACGGGCGCAAAAAACTCCACAAGCTCTTTGCCAAGATGGGAATCTCGCTCCTGGTGGCGCAGCAAAAGTGGCTCTACATGGACATTGGCGTGAAAAAGAACTTGCCCGTGATCTTCAGCAAGTACCTCCCGCTTTACGGCCTCGAGGGCGTGGTGCGCGACGGCTTTGTGCGCACCTTTGGCTACATGGGCCAGTTGTCGGCCATGGAGTGTGTGGAGGCGTTGGCGGCGCTTTTGGAGGGCGACCCGCACGCCGGTGACAAGCGCCACGACTCGGAGTCAGACCAGGACGAGATCAACGCGCGCATCGAGCGCAAGGAGAAGCTGTGGGTCAACAACTTCTGGTACTCGTGGGATGCGCTCAACATGTCCACCCACGGCACCGCGTCGCGCCAGGTGTCGTCAAACTTAGCGTCTGCAGTCGGCAGCGTACGCAAGTTGAAGGGTTACGACCTCCTAGTGCACGGGCTCGACATGGCCAAAGAGATGCAGCAGACGATTTTCCGCACCGGAATGTCGGTGCTTGAGCGGAAGGTGGTGAAGAATCTCCGGCTTTACCGTCTCTGTGTGCTTCATGACGGAGCCATTCCAGACCTTGCGGTGTTTACCAACCCAATGATCTTGGCCAAGCTTGGCAACTGGCTATTGGAGAACATCAACGAGTTGGAGTTCCTCAACTACAAAGATGACGGGAAGCTTGGCCTGTTGAAACCGCTTGTAGTTGCCAGTTTGGACGTGGCAAGCGACACATATCTCGTCATGGGCCTCGCGCCTCGCTACCCACGGGGACTTGATAACTCGGCCAAGGCAAAGCTTGCGCAGAAGGCAGGCCATGCTCAGGACGCGGCCGCATTCACCACACGGCTCAATACATTCTCGGTGGCGTTCCAGAAAGTCGCAGCCAGCTCTGGTGCCAAGGTGCGGATCAACAGTTTTGACTCGTCCATTATCGAGATCCGCCGCGACGATCTCTCGCCCTTCTTGGAGAAGCTTACGTTGAGTGGGCTTATCTAGGGCTGCTGGCCCACCATTGTGACTCCCCTCAAGCATTTCGGTACACTATGGACTCCTCCAAGTCGCACAGGGCATTATACCGCATCGGGACATTAGAAACGATTCTACTGAATCGGCTGGTGCTCCCCCATTCCGTTCGTATTCTGGATTCAAACAGAACTGGCGCCATTTCGATGAACCCCACGCCGCTAATACAATTCGAGTTGGGCATATGAACCGACCTACACCTCCCGGCGGAAATCTCAATCTAATCTTCGCAAGGCACTTAGCGCTATGGGCAATACAAGTAATTCAAGGCTTTTTGTAGTTACCCGGCTGAAGTTAAAATAGTCAATGGTGAGATGATTCAATGTCAAGTGCGGGGAGAACGCAGTAGCGCGCGGTGACACAGATACAGATTCATATAGCCATACACATCCTAAAGGTCAAATTTGAAGGTAAGCGTGTACCACCGAGTGGGAGAAATTTAGAAAATCCTATTAAACTCTAGTTGTTCACCAATTCTTTCGTGAACAAGTATTTTTTTTATTGGAGTGGTGCACCTATTCGCACCCAAGTGCGAAAACAGTATATAAACGGCTACTTACTAAGTCCATCTCACTAATGACGGTAAAATCCTCAAAGAAGAAAAAAAAGGGAAAATTCTCTTCCTCAGTTCTTCCTTCTCTACTGATCTACTCGCTTCACGCCGCCAACCGTATCGCTGTTAAAGGTAAAATTGGAAACACCTGTCACTGTCCCGATTAGGCTTTAACCGCACCACTGATAAGCAATTATGCAGGCACCGGGTCGGCGTTTGGTACTTATAAGAGGCTTGCCAACAGCTCACGCCAACACTCTGCTCCATTCCTGTACAACTTTTCCTCCGAAAACTCTCAATTCTTTCTCAATGCCGCAATATCTTGTTATTGGGTACGTATCTGCTTCCACTTTTCGCATAGCTCTTACTAATTCGCCAGTGCGGGAATCATCGGCTTGTACACTGTGTTTGAGCTCCTTCAGGCGGGTGTGGCGCCATCGGAAATTGCTATCATTGCAAATCACCTCCCAGGCGACCAGTCAATTGAATACGCTTCGCCATATGCCGGCGCGTACTATACTCCGTTGTCGTTAGACAAGCTTTTCAAGCATGCCCGCTACACGTACCAGAACCTCCACCGGCTCCAGAAATTCCTCGGTCCCCGGTGTGGAATTGCCAGGGCGCCGTGCACTGAGCACATTGCGGAGCCGCTCTCGCCGGAGGAGCTCGCCAATTTGCGCTTCATCCCCGATTTGGTCCAACGCAAACTGGAAAAGCCCGGGTTTTCTCATGTGGTAACCTTCGACTCCTACGTGTTCAACCCACCTCGGTTGACGGGCACTATGATGGCCAAGTTCCGCCAGTTGGGCGTTTCCGTGGAGCGGCGCAAGTTGAAGTCGATCGACGAGGCGCTTGCCGTGGCTCCGACCGTATTCAACTGTTCTGGGCTTGGTGCGGCCCAATTGTTGGGCGACGGCAAAGTCTACTCCACCCGAGGACAGGTGTTGGTGGTGCATGCGCCCCACATTCAAAAGGTGGAAACTGCGTGGAATGATGAAGCTACGTACGTGATAGCAAGGCCAGAACTGGGTGGTGAGGTCATCTTGGGTGGGTTTTACCAGGAACACCGGTACGATGCCAACACTTACGCAGAGGAGGCTGAGGATATTCTCAAGCGTGTGACTGCGTTGGTGCCCGAGCTCTTGCTGCGGAATCCTCGCGGGCCAGAACTTTCTGACTTGCACGTGTTGCGGACGGTTGCTGGTGCTAGACCCACTAGAGAAGGTGGAAACCGTCTCGAGCGCGAGAACATTGGCTCGGGTGTGGTGGTCCACAACTACGGTGCGTGTGGCCAGGGATATCTTAGCGGCTTGGGCCTTGCACACTACTCCCTTGAGCTTGCATTGGGCGGAAAGACAAAGCTTTGATGGAAAACCCAGACAGAAAAGAAACACTGGAGAGATGACTGGAAACAACGAAGATATGACTGAAAAGGGACTCACAAAAAGGAATCTGAAACCAGACAGCTGCGTTGTCACTGATAGTCTGGAACTTTCATAGCCTACTTAGTCTCGAGGTTCTATTTTCCTATTTATCTACTGAACCTCTATTTTTTTTTTTTTTTTTTTGTATCTCCTCTGTAGTGGGTACGCCCTAATAATGTTAGCTTTAACTACTAATCATCCTCTTCCCACTGGATCACTCACTCTCATCCCACCATCTACACCATTCCTATTCCTAGCCGTAATTCATTAATTATACCTTTTCCTGGAAAATGGCAACGTCTTCGATCTGCTCCTCGCCCCGCGATTTGGCAGTGTCTACCTTGAACAATTCCTGATGATGGTGCATAACCGCTTCCGCATCTCTTCTGGCTCCCGATAATACCAACAGGTGTGCCCGACGCGCAGGAATCTTGGGATCAAACAACTTGTCCATGTCTTCCAAAGCAATACCCTTGGTCTCAGGAATGCAGAAGAACACGAATGGAATAGACAACACGGCCAACGCCGCAAAGAAAAAATAGATCCCGAACAGCATCGCCAGAATCATGTTGGTGGTGAAACGAGACATGATGAAAATAGGCACCCACGAAACCGCCGCGTTGATCGCCTGGACAAACGAACGGATGTTTTGGTCAAAAACCTCACTTCCCACCACAAATGGGCCTCCAGACCACGCCAAGATAAACGATGCAATCCAAATGTACATCATCACAATAGCTGCAGTGCCACCAGGACCTGCAGTAACCCCCGGCTTGGTGGGATCATTTACCTTCAAGTAGCTACCGATGTAGAAGAAGCAGAGGGCACATACGGTAGACGAACACATGAACGCCTTACGTCTACCCGTGTTGTCGACCACAACCAAAATGTAGATGAATGTGCAGACAAACTTGACCACACCAAACATACCCGTGGAGAACAAAGTGGAGTTTGTGCCTTTAACTCCCAAGCTGGCAAAAATTTTAGGTGAGTAGTAGTTGATGGACTGGATACCCAAGAAGTTCTGGAAAAGGAACAAGCAGCAAGTAAGACATAACCGGTACAAAATCTTGTTGTTTGAGCCACCAAAAACTTCCTTGAATGGATCAAAGAGCCCCAACCCCACTTTTGCTCGCTGAGAATCGATCGATTCTTTCACTTGGTTCACCTCGAAGATCAAGTAGTCATTATCCTCAGGCAAATTCCTTAACCACGACAAGTTCTTGATGGCCTCGTCATGCTTTCCCACAGAAAAGAGCCATCTGGGGCTCTCGCGCATGATGATACTCCCTGCCAAAAACATGCCACTAGGAATAAGCTGGACAGCAAATGGAATAAACCACTGCTTCTTGGATGGTCCGATGTGGGAGTCAATACCGTAGTTGATCCAGAAACCAACCAAATCACCGATTCTCCAGCCGATTTCGTATAAGGCAATAACACGCCCTCTGATGGCTGGGGGACTGATCTCGCTTAGGTATACTGGAGTCAAGTTAGTGGAAAATCCGATCGCGAGTCCGGCCAACACTCTGCCAACGTATATGGGGGCCAATCCATTTTTGGATGAGGCGGCGAGCATGATGGCCGATCCAATAGTGATAACGGCCGCGGCAACGATAAGAGAAATTCTTCTACCAAGGTAGTATGAGAATGGATATGAGATCAACGCACCAAAGAAACACCCGGCGTGAAACACAGAAATGACGTTGGACTCCACAAAGCTCGCGTGGCTTGCTGACATTTTGTCAAGACCAAATTCCTGCTGGAATGAGGGCAACGTCACAGTGCCACCAATGAAACCACCATCATATCCAATGATGATTGCTGCGGCTGAAGCAATGAGCGCGGTAGAATAGAGTTTCCAGTTGTAAACCTCGGGAGGTGTGGGTCTGTCTTCGATCTTGTGGAACATTTTTTTCATGAGGAGCACATTTTTGGCTTTCTGCCATCCTGACTCGGGTGGCGCCAGATGTATCGTGTCATTGCTGATGGAGTAGGTGCGCGCAATCGACTTCTCAGATACCGACGACGTGCTCATGAGGGAAAAGGAGAAGAGAGATACGATCTCGTTAGAAAACTGGCAGAGGAAGTTGCTGATACCTCCCTCTTTTTATATGATGGACACGGCGGGAGATGGGGAAGTGGAGATAGGGCCAGATGTCGGAATTCCTCGTTGCTAGCGCAGATGATATGCGCGCCCCCACGCCTGTACATCTACCCCACAATTTCCCCCACGGATTTGGGGGTTCTTTGGGGGTCCTCGCGTGGGGGCACCACAGTCATACCAACCGGTGCCCCCAAAGGATCCCCTCTTCCCCACGGGGTACAATGCTTGCAAACGCACGTCATGCACCCGAGAGATGTAGGTTGCGTTGCCTCAATTAAGGATTCGGTTTAACGGAGGTAGTGTGAGATTAGAGAGTTTTCCAAACTAAACATAAGCCCAACAAACAGAGGGAGAAGTGTGGGGGATTAAGAATTAGAGTTGCAAGTCAGGAATTGATAACGACGCCTGAATGAGAGACTAAATTAGCGGAGAGAGAATGGAAGGTGGAAATGAAGTTATGGACACGACCGTGCTCTACTGAATATGGAGAAATGTTTTGTTCGTGGGACCTCCCGATCCCAGCCTTACTCGTTCATTAGTCATTAGCCCTTACTCATAAACTCTGTAGCCAGCTTTAGTCCTAACTCCTCACTCGGCGACTTGATAGTCCATGCTGTTTCCATTCGCTCTGCTCGATGTTCACCGTGAGGGGAAACAGACACGTAGACTTGAGTAGCAACTGCGTAGAGGAGCTAGAATCTTCTGATCCAGTAGCTTCAGCCAATCTGCCCAGTTAGGCAAACCCAAACTCGCCGAGCTCCGTCTCCAACTGATGGATGCGCGACGTCAAGTCGCTGATGTTGTCGGCCAACGTCTGGAGCTCATCAAAGCGCCGCTGCCGCGTAGCTTCTTCCACAAGCTTCTCTACCAAAAACCGCTGCTCGTTGGCGACCATAAGCTCTTCACGGAGTTCGCGGATCTGCCGAAGCGTGAGCCGAGGCTTGGGTGGCAGCAGCGCGGCAGAAGTCAGCGCAGAAGGCAGCCCACCCGCCTGTGCTAGATCACGTTTCATCTGCTCGGTGTGGCGCAGAAAGTCGTCGTTAAGGCGCTTCAACTGCAAAAGCGACTCCTGCAAGAACGCGAGCGCCATGTTGTACACGTTCGTAACAAGCACCGGCGCCTGAGTCGGGCGGTACTTGCCGGAATCGGTGTTGACTGCGAAAAAGCGGCGGCGGAAACCAACGGATGCCACTTCAAAGTCCTTGACGTGCTTGCGAAGGCGCACACGGAGCCGCGCCTGACCCTCGGCGTCCATGGCGTCGTACCGCAGAAACCCGGCCTGGATGGCGCTTTTTATGGCAAGGAGCTCATTGTACGCCATAAGCACCTCGCCCTCCGGTCCCTTGAGCGAGTCCAAGTCATTTGTGTTTTCCTTCTCGCCCGTGTCTCCGGCCACTAGGGTGTCTTTGCACGTGCGGCAACAGCGGAAGCTTTGAGGCAGCAGCCGGAGCCGATCCCAGTTCTGGCGCACAAGCGGAGAGTAGTTGAGGCGCGGGAGCCGCTCCATGAACACGCCCACAGGAACTTCACGCGAACAAGCCATAATGGGATCGCGCGAGTTGTACGCCGCGTCGCTCACCACCGCCCCGCACAAACGGCAGTGGTGTTTGCGGACAAAAAAGCCAAACTCCACAAAACAGAGGGGGCAGTGGGACACGGCGGCGTCGTCCTGCCAGTCCGGGCCGAGGAGGTCGCGTTCTTGGGCGGCCACGGCGGCTTTTCCGGCGGCGCCGTTTTGGGCGTAGAGGTGCACGAGTTTGAGGAAGCGGCGCTGGAGCGCCGCGCGCGCCGCCTGGCGGCGTTCCGCGTGGGCCGCGCGCCGCGCC